>ARYC01006307.1:0-18779 GCA_000711775.1 Oxytricha trifallax
GAATTTGCAAATGAGTATTATGCTCTTTAAAAGGCAAAGTTAAATGAGTGAAGGCATATCATATAGCTTGATGTATTTTACTTGGTAAAGATCATGTAGCCTTCAGGCTTCCATTACTTGAAATGACTTACAGAGAATTCTTATCTGACAATAAATGTCAGAAATAAATTGGCTAGATTGTATAGCAGATAGTTGAGGGGATTGAAGAGCTTCACAAGCTAGGTTATGTTCATAGAGACTTAAAGCCAGAGAATATCATGTTGAATTTTCACCCTCTTAGAGTTTATATTATAGACTTCAACAGAGCTCAAAGAGTGCAAGCCTCTGCATAAGGAAATGTATACGGTACTCCTGGATATTTCCCAGAGAGAGAGATTGGAGAGATGGAGACACTTAATGGGATATCTGGGCTCTAGCAGTATAATAATAGAAAGCGACATGCCAAGAAACGATTACTTTAGCTGCAGGGAAGAGAGAGATTCTAAGCAGAGAATCAAACAATATCTCGAGAAAAATAAAATAAATGAAGGTCTCAGAGAACTTGCATACTCAACTATTATCAAGCCAAGCTAAGAGAATTAACAAACAATAGAAACAATAAAACATCAACTTAGAAAGATAAAATTCAGAGAACTGCCACATGACTCTAAGATTATGTTTATGTGAAATATATTAAAAACCCGCTTGTTAAACTCACTTAAAATACTAATATTTAAACATTAAACCCCTACATAAACCCAATTAAAACCCAAATAAAGTATGCACTAATAGTCTACTTTTATCAATCAAAAACTCAATCAAACTACTGAAAGGGTTTTGGGGTTTTGATTGTCAACTCGAAAACTAAATAATTTTGGTAAAATATATGATAAAGGCAGAAAGATTGTCAATGCAGTTTATTTGAATTTTAATTCTTTCAAAGTGTTTATAATATTGATTTGTAAAGCTTGATTCTCTGTTCTTCATTTTAGGATCAAATTGCGTATATATCTGTTCTGTTGAATAAATCCAAATCAATGAAATTAAAACAAAATAAATCAGACTCTTATGGCTTTGAATATATCTAAATCATTTTCTTCAACTGGTTCAAGCATTAACCCTTTTTCATTAGCAATATGTAAAAGACAAATAAATGCAGAGTGAACAGACACATTTTCTTCATCAATCTATAACACTAATAAAATGATTATATTTTTGATGATATGATTTAAATTATAGTTATTTCCATACATCATGATTTAATTATTTCAAGCTTAGTTTAAGTCCCTCTACATATTATTCATCTAAGTCATTTTCTTAGGTATTTTACTTCTTGTAATTGGGATTTTCATTTTTAGCATTATGAATTTTAAAAGCATTTATTTGTTAGACAGCAGGATCTATATAATTCCAAAGTTTTGCTTTGAGCTTTTTGACATCTATTTTCTTTTGGATCCTGAATAAATCAACTTTAATCTCATCTCTGTCCTATTTTCCAAATCTGTTAATGGCAAGATCATTGTTCATGTCATGGATCATGCTCTTTGGCCTCTAATCAAATCCCAAATTTAAATTAGCAGCAAACCCATCAGCAAGCTAACCATCCTCAAAACCCAATTCCACTATTTAGTTATTGTCATTATCAAATTCACCTTGATCGTTGCCCATGCCCATATCATCAAACTAAAATTCATCACTATTTTCATTATCAGACACTAAATTAATTTGTTTTGATTAATCTATGTTCTTAAGAAAGTTAAAGCAATATGAATATCTTGAGTAGTAAGATGCTTAAACTTAATTTACTTCTTATGATTTTTTAGTTTTCTTTATTGATTAAGCTACTTTCCTTCTTTGGTTCCCTCAAGGCCTGTTCCAAATTTAAACCAATTAACAGTTTTGTCAACTTTTTGCTCAATAGTCTCTTTCTTCTGCTGAAGCTTATTCTTTCTCAATTCTTTTACCCTTTCTTTTGACTGTTAGGGATCAATATTTTCTTAATCTTGTTTTGCATCAAAAGTGACTTTCTTCACATTAAGCATTGTCATATCTCTTATTTGCTAAAGAGCAAAGTGATTTTTCAGAGAATTTTCTTCTGATTGTTTATCCTATTAAGTGAATTGAGCATCTTAACTATATCTATTTCTTTAGGTAAATTAAATCGATCTATTAATACTTGCTCGAATTCTTAGAAGACTGCACCATAGATCCTTTTGTTGATTCAAACATTGTATTAAGATCGTAGCCAGTAAACATTCCTAGCTTTTCATTACTATTTAAAAATTATTTTAATTGCAATTAAGTAAGTCGTCCTTGTCTTGACCAGAAGGAAAGATTGATTTTTAGTTATTAATTAAATACAGATTCATGGAGGGGATTTGACAAGTCCATTTCATTGTCAACTAAATCAATTGAAATAACTATTTGATAGAGTCATTATTTCATCAACCTAGCCTAAATCTTAATGTCCATCTTGATTCATTTCAATGTCATGTCCTTAATGATGATCTTATCCAAAGTCTAATGGTTCGTTCATTTGCAAATTAGCATCTTACTATACTTGTTATACTTAATCTGCATCGTCATCTTCAATACCATTTACAAGCCTATGAATGAACTAGTTTTGTAGATTGATAATTAATTACTAAAGAATGTCCATATTTCAACATAAATCTTATGATTCGATATCTGAGATACCATTCAAAATATAGCTCCATTCTTAATATATATTATACTTCAGTTTCCCGTTTTCATCATAATCGTCATTAATCCCATCTTATGGAAATTATGAATTTTTATTTGCTATTGATAAGAAAACTAAAAATTAGTTAGAACTATTCTAATTACCCATAAATTTTTAATTAATTCTTCCCCAAGAATTTTCACCTTTATGTTGCGTGATCAAGGCGAATATATTAAGTTATTATTTATAGCAGTTTATGTCCACATCAAACGCATTCTTGATATTAACTTTCTATAATCTTAATTAATCACATTCAAAACATAACATATTACTGTTATTTAATATTTGAATTAATTAAATAGGTAGTTTATTACTGTTATTTAAAATGCCAAAATTTCTTTAAAATATGCTATAAATTATAGGAAATTAATAGGTTTTAATTATTGAAAGTAAGTTAAATTGTGTCATCAATCATGCGCCAGTACTCTGGGAAATTCTGCATTTTATCTGACTCTCTAAGCAATAACAATTGTTAAATATCAAGGAATATACTTCTGGATTCTCACGATTTGAGGCCTTGCTTAAGTATGGTTCATGTTCTTATTGCCTCTCTAATTGTTTTGATTTGTAGTAATACTATTAATAGACCTTCATTTTAGGTTTTACTAATTAATTTTTGAATTTCAAATTTATAATGGCTTTATTTTATTATTTATATTTTCCTGTTTTTCTAAAATAATATTATGCTTAAATATATTAATATCATTTTTTTTTATTTCCATAAAGATCATTCATGACATCGCTTAGTTTAATTGTTTGAAAAGTTTAAATAATTATCTGGCATGTCAAGGTTCTAATGTTTTTATGGCTGTTTTGATTAATATTTTATAGAAAATTAAGGAAGTATTTTATGTACAATGATCTACCGAAAAGCTGTGTCAAGCGTTGAAATCCAATGTTAAGGTTCAAAGGAACTGTGTGCTTTTCTTTTTCTTTCAAAAGATCTTGAGTATGATATACATCTTATTCATAAATTAAGTTAGTCGCTGCTTGCTCAATATTTATTATGCTTTTCATCTTCATCGCTATGATCATTCTCACGAGAGCTGTCTATTAATAAAATTAATGAGGCAATCGACTGCCAATATCTTCACTAAACTATGAGCAATTAACAAATTATGTATTTTATTATCTAAATCAATCTAAAAGTTGGAATTCTCTACTGGTTGCCCGTAATCATCATTGAAACCTTGATCAAAGTCTTACAAAGGATCATCATTGGCTTGAACATCATCAACTTAAATAATACAAAGAGCAATCCTCCTCAATTTAGCTAATGTTGAAATTATTTATGAAGCAGTTGTTAATTAGAGAAATGTAGTTAAATGGGGGTTCACACTCAGCTTCGATATCTCTCTAATTATTAATTCAAAAGTTCCTATGGCATACAAATAATCATACAAATTTGATCATAAGTTCTGAGCTAGCATTAAGTCTACTTGTCATTAGTGCACAATAATCCATACTTATTCCCATCATAATCTCAAGTGTTTTTTCTCCTTGACCATCATTGAATATGATACTACTTTCAGTTTCAAATACATTATCTTATGGGTATATTAAGTCAATTTCTGTTTCACCTTGCAATCCATTTCTGTGAAGACCCCCTAACATACGATAAGTCTCCATATAAAAATATAGATAAATTTTAGCGCCAGCTCCAAGAGCCTCTCCTGTTCTTCCCCTATAATATTTCTCTATAATGAATTAGTAGGAATAAGAGCTTACATTATTGAAAGTGCGATAAAAAATGTAATAAAGCTATATAAATTAATAATTAGAATTGTTTAAAATAAAATAAAAATTAATTTAAATTATATTAATCTCTGAATTATTTTTTTAAGTATAACTCATCTTTTATGTTTCTTCACAGGGCCTTTTGGCTTTACCATTTTATCATATGCATGAGGTCTCCTTGCAGGTCTTTTGACATTTAAAATAATATAATAATGACTTCTTCTTAAGCCATTATAATAGGTCTAAAAGGCATGCCTCTTATATTACGATTCTAAAACACGTAAGGTCTTGGAATACCAACTCCACCATCATTTTCAAATGCTTTTTCTATGTTGTTAAAAATTAAATTATATTATAGATGTGTTGTTCTTGCAAAGTCCACAGCCTAATGCAAACTCCTATCCGTTAGCAGGATGTCCGATTCCTAATGGATTATATACATAAAAATTAATGGACATTCTCCATTCCCAAACACTAAGTTACAACGGGATTACTTGCTCTTTAATGGCATGATTCACAGAAGTGAGTAGTTCCAAAACAGAACCATAATGCCACTTTGCAACAATATCTGCACTTAAATTATTTTTAATAGATAATATAAATAAATTCTATATAGTCGTTTCCATGTTTCAAGCATTCCCCCTTTCCTAAACCCATTTTCTTTGATGTGCATGACCCACATACAAGATCCTCTTTCTTAAATTCATTTTATTATTCTTCGTTTTATCCACATTCTCTTCTACCTCCATAGTAAGGTTGCTAACATTCGAAGCATTGATAAAATGACAATCTCTATAATTTATTCAAAATATGGAAAGCCAAAATTATTATTATCAATTTTATTTTAAAGGACATAGGATTTAAGGTCATTGAAATATTAATCCCCAGGATTCTTAAGTCTTTCATCTTTGTCGATTCCTTCAGCATTTGCTCTTTCTAAAGCTTTCGCAAGAACTATATCATACATCTTTCTGGGCTCTTTGAGTTCCTTCTCAATTTCCTTATTATTAGAAGCTTTAATGTGAGTTTTACAAGAAGGGCATTCTAAAAATGCAAAACTAATTCTTGGTGTAGGCCATTTAGACTAAATTTTGCTTAGAATACAATCTAAATGGAATATATGCTAGCAGTCTAACTGAACACATGGAGCTGCTCCTAATCCTTCAGTATAACAAATTGTACAATATGATTCTGCATTCTGACCTAATGTTAATTATTCATTTTCTTTTACACAATGTTCATCCAGACAAGGCAAACATTTTTACTCATTCAAAGTTCCATTACAAGGATGGCCACATCTTAGAATCTTATCACATGTCTGACTCATTAATTTAATACAGTGTGGCTTTCTACATACATCTTTAAATGCTGGTTTCATTGAGGGAGGTGCTAAGAGGACTTTTTCATTGCAAAATCTACATTTTCTAGCATTTTAAAACTCCTTAAATTATTCGCAGGTTTTACCAGTATGATATGGTTCACTACAACAATTCGAGCAAAAGTTCTTTTGACACTGCAAACATCTAATTCTAAATTTACTTAAATGAACAGCTGCTTCTCTAGATATTGCTTAGCCCATATCGTCTTTCTAATTATAATCAATCTCTCCTTGTACAACTTCCATGATAAAATATTATAAATGAAGTAGATATTTTTAAAAAATTGAAAAGGATTATTTCCACAACTGCAACTAACAAGATTTTAATTTTAAGAAAGTAGTGAAGCTTATTATATTTTTTCTAATTCTTCAATAACTGCTTCACCCAATAAATCCTTAATCTCATGCTAGGCTATATTTCCTCGACATCCTGCTGGGCATTGGAATGGTAGCGATTTTCTAGCTTATCTAATTATGAAAATTAAGTTAAACATTTAAATTTTACTCAAATATTAATTTTTTCATGCATTCGGTATGTAAGAAATGAAAGCACTCATTTGACTGGAGACAAGCTACTTTTTATTTTCTTTCTTCTTCAGCTGATATTTATACTTTACAAAATTAGCAAGTCTCTCTGGATTGCTACTCAAACTGCATCTGTTCTTAATTTTACAGAAATTATAAGTAATCTCTATCCGATTTACATTGATCATTTTGATCTAGATATTAAATTAAGTTCTTGATGTTTGTTACTTTTATTAAATTGGCTGTCTTCTTTGATCTCTTCATCACTTGAATTGAGTCCTTAATCTGTATTCCATTCCTCGTAGAGTTGATCTTTTATTGAGTAAGATAACTCATTTAGGAAGACTGATACTATTGAGTGCAAGTTCATCAATTGATTTAAATATATTAAATAAATGACCTAAGTCTTCAACACCTTGAGTGTATTTAAACTGGACATCGAATAAATCCTAGTACGTCAGACTCATAATGTCACATGTCTAGTAATCTTAATATTAATAAAATTGTAGTTACAATTGAATTTGAACTTTTATTTATTATTTTTGAATGTGCTTTTAATGCTTCGTATGATTCTATGTCTCTTTCACAAACACATGTAAAAGCATATTTAAGTTGTTTATCTATCATGCATAATTAATAAAACATACAAGAAATGATAATAAAGCAAGTTTAGTAAGATTTACCTTTAGTTTATCTGAAATTACATAAAATTTTTAATTTTATTTTATAGAGTTACTTAATTTAAATTTATATGAAATGAGAAGTGTTTATTTATTCCATCTTGAAAATATCTATATCTATTTTAATAATGATCCCTAAATATTTTCATCAGAAAATATATTCCTTTATTTGAACCTCTTTAATTTTGAATAATCCATTATATCTTAATATAAAATATTCTAGATTTAATATCTCATTTTTTAGAAGATTTATTAAAGTGAAGACTAATAAATAGATTTATATCAGAATTAGATTAGTGTCAAGCTTAAACTAATTCTCGTTAAATAAATGTATTTTAAAACATTTCAGTTTACTCAACTATATTTAAAGTAAGATATATAAACTGAGAATAATTAGTTTAATCTAATATAAATATTTTATGAAAAATCAGTGTACTTTCAGCAAAACTTTTTAGTTTTGTAGCTTTGTTTTTGTACTTACTGGTATAACTTTGGTATTGAAGCACATTTGTAACACTTTTGAAGATAATCATGCTTTACTATCCAACTATATAAAATGTATTAATAATATCATTTAATTATCAAATAACTGGTTTGAAATTGTTGAGACGAAATAAATTTAAGATTAAGTTTCAGTTTATTAGGATTTCTAAGAATTTGTTCAGAACAGCAATGCACTCAATGAAGAGTATATTACTGATCCATTTCCTCTAGTTTCTATAATCACTGTCACTTACAATAGAGGCAGATATTTTTATCATTTTATATTATATATAATACTTAGAATAAGCGATTCTTTCTGTGCTGAATCAAACTTATTAAAACTGGGAGCTCCATGTGGTAGATTTTATATAATAAATATATTATTAAATTAGATGATGGTTCACACAAACCTGAAGCAATTGCTGTATTGGAGAAGTATTCAAACTTTGATTAAATATAAAAGAATATTTTTAAATATATTGATTTAATTTAGTTATTTGTATTGATCCAAGAATCCATGTGCATTTATTGGGAACCAACTATGGAGACTCTTAATTCGGACGAAATTACGGAATATCAAAATCTGAGGGTTAATTCATTGCAATAATTGATGATGACGATATCTTTAAATTTTAATATTTTTATCATGTTTCCTACAAGAATCCAAGCACAAGTATAATCTTAAATTAATCAATTTAATTGTTTCATTTATTTATTTATAGAACACATGAATAAAAATCCTTATATTGATGTGTTAGGCGGAAGAATGCTAATGATTAATGAATCTGACTCGGTTTATGCAACCTATTTCAGTAAACCTATGAAACATGAAGAAATTAAGTTTAGACTGCTTTTTATGAACTATATTGGACATAGTTTTGTAATTAAAGTTTTAATTACATAGTACAATAATGTTTAGATTTAATGATAAGAACAAAGCTAAAATCTACTACCGATACGTGAGTGCAGAAGACTATGACCATTGGCTTTTTATATAATTTTAATTTTAAATGCTGCGTTTGCTGTATGATGAATAAATGACATTCGAAATAATGGATGAGTTTATGGTCTACTATCGCACTCATTCCGCTGCAGCCAGGAAGGAAGAAAATGTTAACAGAAGTAACTTGCATTGGATCCATACCGAATAGTACAGATTATTCGCCAAAAGTTACTCATTTATCTATGAGGACTACTATCAGTTTGACTATCATGAGATGCATTTATTTAATTTAACAAAATATCCATAAAAATCTTTTAAATTGTATGAATGATTGCTTGATGTATGGAAGACTGGATAAATGCTTGAAAGACAGAAAAAGATTTATAAAAAATCTAATGAATTTCCTATAGTACTACTAAATCATAGAAGATTATAAAATGCAGAAAGTATCTCATTTAATTTTTTATAAATAAAGTTATCAAGGAAACAATTTTACATATATCAACTTTAAGTGACCAAGAACTTTTGCATCCATCAGTGTAAATAATCACATCTGGAAATAAATTCAAGAAATCATTTAATTCCTACGATATTAATTTATTAAATTTATAATAACATATTGAGATTAATGAGGAAGATATTGAGATATATTCTGGTTTTATCAACAAAATCAAAAAACAGCAAGAACCAATAACACTTATATAAGATTTAAATATTATTATTATTTAAGATATTGTAAAGGAAATAACTTAGAACGAATATTAAAGAAATTATAATATTGCACAAGAACAAATTAACTATTATTCTTAATCTAATAACAGCTCTATAAATTAGAAAATCATTAATAACTAAACTCCTCAAATGACTGAGAAAAATTCTTAAAATGCTAATTAAGTTCAATAAAATCACTAAAATCAGTAAGAAAACAAAGAAATAAATGTTAAAAGCGATAAAAAGCTTGAAAAACTAAGGTAAGCTTAGCAATTACTGAAATAGTTGAAAACTTAAATCAACTAATTTGAAGATAAGGGCAAAGCTAAAGTAGTAAATAAGCAATAAGAGCAAAAACTCTGATAGTGCCATGTAATTTATGTAATTCAGCAAACTGTTAAACAGAAGTTGAATAGTTTGTTTTATTAGTATTTCAATTGTTTATTTAATAAATCTTAACTTCCTAATAGATTTTATTTATGGATTGAATTGAGCTAAAATATATAATCATATTTAATTTGGTAAAGATAATTTATAAAATGCAAGAATAACAAAACTAAATATAACTCCACAATGAACAAGAGTAATTACTGCGTCTCCAATATGACTTTGAATTCATTCACTCCCTGCTATCCCCTGTTTATGTTAGAGGTAATTTTATACTTTCTTTTATTCACTATACTCATATAAAATATATAAACAATAATGCATTTAGAACTAGTGCGTAAAGGGCTATTTGACGATCCTAGATTTATAAATTACTTAAAATACCTGTAATACTGGAAAGATAGCAAATATATGAAGTATTTGATGTAGCCTAGATGCGTGTAAAACTTAGACATGCTTCTAAATTAACAATTTGTTAATGAACTCAAATCAAATGATTAGTTATACTCAGCTATTTGAAATCAAAGTACTAGAGATATTAATTACTACCAAAAATTATTGATTCAAAATTATATCTGATAAAATAATTTCTCATATAAAAATTAATATTAAGCGTATTAAAGTTTTATTATAAATAATATAATAAAATTTTTATAATTTTTTTAGGTTTGAATTCTTAAATAATTTGTATCTATCATTTGAGAAAAAAGAATTTGTATTTATTTATATGTAATTTCATTATTTTTACTTATATTCTTGATGAGTGAGTTTTTATACATTTTATAGTAATAACTAAATTAAATTCTAAAAATCTTTAAATATTCTGCCTCTCTTTGTATTTTTAAATTTGCGATTATCAAGAAACATTGATTCCCTTAATAGTTTTAAACTTCTCTTTTTAAATCATAATTATAGAAATACAGTCAATAATATGAGAAATTGCGCTTTTTCTTTAAAAAGTTAACTCTTTCTGAGGTATGATTAAGTTATAGCAAATAAAGATTATCATTCAAGAACAATTAGCTAAACTTGCATTTTCAGTAATAAACAATTTTATATCTAAACTTATATAAAAATTTTATTTATAAATATCTAACATTTCATCACAAAGACTTTAATCTAGTAGTTGTAACTCATAAGTTGTGAAGAAGAATTATGTATTAAAAACAGCGAATAATTTCTCTATATATTTTATAACTTTAGTTTCAATTAACTTTTAATTATCATGTTTTTATGTCTAAAATTTTAAAATACTTCAATATTATAGGTTTAAAGATCATAACAAACCAAAACGAGTTAAAATATGTCATAAACATATATAAATTTTATTTAATCAGTTTACCCAAAGTTTACAAATAAAGTCTATCATGTTTAAAATATTGCATGCTGATAATGCAAAAAAGAAAGAAATGATAACTCATCTTGTAATATTTTAATTGAGATGCTGATAATTATATTTAATATAAAAATATTAATAATAAAAGGGTAGTCGTGCGTTAAAAACATTTCATTATTTAATCATCTAAACCCTATTAAATTATGTCTGTGAGTATTATTCATTATTTCATAGTAATTATACTATTCTCATAATTCAATTAAATCTAATATATTATTAACAGTTATTTAATAATTGCATTACTTTGGTAATATTACTTAATACTTTTTATATTACCTAGATTTAAATTTTTAATATAATATATTAAAGACTAGAAAAAGGATCCTTAGTCAACTTCTAAAATTTATAAAAGAGTACTCCCTTAAACACACTACATTTTCCATCAATTAACACGTGTAATCATAAATGAACTAATACAAGCAACAACCTCATTATACTTTATTTATATGAAAATTTAATTTACAAAACCTCAAATTTCATGCTCTACAAGTAAAGCTGTAATTAGAGAGAATTCACAAAAGTCTTCACAAAACAGTGAAGATGCATTAACTTAATCAATCGATAAAAATGCTGAACATCAACTAGAGTAATACCTACTTCTATTTACATCTTAATTTGCTTAATAAACTTGTTGTTTAATGTTTACATATAACACATATTGATTTAAATTGATTATTTAAGCAAACTATAAAGTTTATAATATATAGTCCTTAAGATGAAGAAGCGGATAGTCTGATAGAAGAAGAACTAAAAAATGAGTTCATAGAAGAAGAGACTATCACTGACAAAGAATTTCAAAGAGCCATGTAAAAGCTCAAAAACAGAGGTTTAAATGCAGTTCCACCCAAGAAATCAGCCTCAGCCTATATAATATTTGGAAAAGAGGTAACTATTCATATCTCTATCATTTCTTAAATTTTTATTATCTACCAACTACTCTAAATTAAGAGCTAAATATATTAAATTCTTATTAAATTTCTAATTATTTCTATTTATTTTTTCATATAAATTATCATAAGATTTCCCATGTAGTATTTTAGTCTTAATCAAATCAAAAATAAATGCCTAAACTTTTAACCCTAAAATTATCATTAATCTTAAATCAACTGATAAATAGAAAAGAGAAGAAATTATTAAGAAGAATCCAGGTCTAAAAGTGACCGAGGTGGTAAAATAAATTGCAGCAACTTGGCAAAGCTTATCTAAGACTGACCGCTTAAAGTACAAAGAAGCTTCCAAAAGAGGTAAGTCTCGAGTTTATATTTAATACCCTACCCTTTTACCCATTTTATTTTATAATCAATAAATTTCGAAATTTTCATGGATGCTAAACTATTCATTCAGATAGAGATAGATATGAAAAAGAGCTAAAAACTCTGGAAGATTTCTCGGACAATCTCAAGAAACCCAAGAAATGTCTGTCGGCTTATATGATATTTGTTAAAGAGGTATAAAGCTTTGATTTTTATAAGTTAATATTATATAGACCAGACCTAAAATCGTATAAAAGAATCCAGATATGGGGGCTCTTCAAGTCATGCAAGAAGTCGGCAAGCAATGGCAGGCTATGACTACTGACCAAAAGAAATATTTCAAACAAAAAGCTGATAAAGACAAAGTGAGATACTTGAATGAGCAAAAGGCTTACTATGATGAAGTCGAGAAAGTAGGGTTAGCAGTTGGCACCACAACTAACAAAGAAGGAATGATTGTAGTTTCAAGCTAAAATAAAACTTATTAACCAAAATCTTTGTTCTGTCAGAAGAATGTTCTAAAAGCATGCACGAATCCTAATGAAGAGATGCAGTCTCTGCTCTAAAAGCGTAAGCTAAGTATCAACAATCAACAAACTAATAACCAGCTTCTTAGTGCCTTCAAAAGAATTAAGACTGAGGAAATGAATTAATACTCAAATCTATAGCCATAGCAATAGATCACTAACTCCAGAAAAGGCATCATTTGCACCGAATCATATCAATAGTAATTTGATGGAAAACCTATAAAGCCTTAACAATCAGTTGGCTTTTTTACTTAAGCTTTGAGAAATGCCTTGAGATAAAAATATCCCTTCTTAAATGATGCTTAAATTTGTAAAGCAGTAAGCTACAGGTGGAATTAATTGAGTGATTAACAGAAATCTCCTTTTTAAAGTTTGGCTGATGTAGATAAAATCAGGTATGAAAAGGAAGTTACGGACCTTAAAAATGGACAATTCAAGGGAAAATCTAAATAATTTGAAATCAGCATTTTTTAAGAGCAACTCGAAGTAAAATAAGCTCTGGAAATCAATGACGACTTGTTGATATTCTTGCAAGTAAAGAAAGCTGTAAAGCAATCGATCGAGAACCAAAACTATTCTCAAGATACTCAAGGATAATAAGAGAGCACTTCAATTCATCAAGATTAAATGAATCAGGGCTTTTCTTATTAAAAGGGAGATTTGAAAAATTCTTAAATATTTTCTGAAAATGAGAGAAACAATGAAAATTCATAGTTTGCATTATAATTTTTATAAGTCCTAAAAGGATTCTCATCAAATAGTAAGTGACAGTAAATTGTTTGAAAATAACAAGCTTAATATGTCAGCTGATTTTGATATTGTTTTTTAATTAAAAATCAAGTAATTTAATGATTAATGACAAATCATAAAGTATAAGTTTATCAGTAATAATGATAAATCCCAGTTAGCCAAAGATATTTTAAAAATGAACACCACTTCCTCAAACAACGAATTTTCAATGTAAAAAAACCTTTTCTCAAGTAACCAGCTTCTTAACAGAAATTTAAACATAGGCTCTCTTAGTCAAACTATTAAGAACTTAGCAAGCAACTTAGCCAACAACATCAGCCAAAACCCTAAGGCAAACAACCTCCATTCTCAAAATATCAACAACTATAGCCTTGAAGGGTTCTAAGTTTCACATAACAATAAAGACTAATAAGAGCAGATAGCTCTAGATGGCGCACAATTTGCTACACTTCAAAGCTATATTATTATAATTGCTAAATTTTAATTTATTGCTAAAACTTGATAATGGCTGATAACTAAAAATCAAATATAATATAGTATGCTCCAAGATAAGCTGTAGGTTAATAATACTAAATAGTTAAGTTTATATATTATTACTAAATGAATTTAAATAAATAGTGGATGAGAACGGCAAGAGCTATCTCCTTCAAGCCCAACCTTAATATTGCTAAAATAGAATTGAATCAGGAAATTGTGAAAATAAAATTAAAAATAAATAAATAATATAATTAGACCAATGGAAAAATGCGTAACCAAATCCCCTCAATTTCAAAACCCCTGTGTTTTTGTTGACATGTGTCATTTTTTTATTAGTAGTTGGTCAAAAAATTTAGGGGGATGGTCAAAATTATATATGTACTTGTAAAAATTCATACATCTCAAATTTAGGGGTCTTTATAATTAGGGAAGTTGGGACATTTGCGAAATTAGCGATTTCAGAGATTTGCGTAGTTTAGGCCAAAATAGGGACTTTTTCATAAAAACCTCTCTCATTTACCGAAAAGGGGCTTGAAAGTAGGGTAACTCCATTAAAATTTGGAAGTTTTGCCAAAATATGGCACGCATGCATAATTGCGATAATATAAAGGCAAATGCAACTAAGTAGAATCACGAAGAAAGTGGCCATTTTAAGAGTGCAAATGTGAAATAGAAGCAGTAATTTAGAATTAAGTGTTGTAAAGAGTGAATTAGGACATTTTTAAGTAAAATATAAATAGTGTTATTAATTATAATAATCTGCGATGAATTTAAAACTGACATGACAGGAGAAATTGTAAAGGGAAACAGGTTTTACACACTACTTCAGCAATGAAACAAAAATAATCACACAAAACCGAACCGAAGAGTGTGAATCCACTTCTAGATACTGAATGCCCACATCCCCTGGATGTCTTCTTTTCTTAAATTCTGAACGATTTCAGCAACCCTCTTCACCAATTGCTGCCTAAAAGTGTAAAGCCCATTAAAACTTACTTGTTCTGAATAGTGTCCATCTTCATCTCCTTCTTTGTAAAGGAGAATAACTGCTCAATTGGATTGAGCCAAGGCGAGTATTCGGCGTTGAAGAGCACATTCACTTTGAACTTTCCGGCTGTGGCTAACATCTCTGAATATTTATGAATGACTGCGTTGTCCATCAGCAGGACCACTTTCTTAGAGTGTAGTTCTTTGTCAGTTCTTACACTGCGTAAGGTATGGTAGATAAAGTTTTCAAAGAGAACTGAGTCAAAAGCTCCTTCTATCACTTGACTGGAGATAATTCTATCCTAGGAAATCGCAGCAATATAAGACATTGAGAATTGCTATCTCTTAGTTGAGCTTTTCTTAATTGACAACTCTATCACTTTCATCCCATAGTGTCCCAGGTTCTGCTTCATCTCGCTCTAGTATTCCTTAATGCTTTTCAAGTGAAGGTCTATAAATAACTGGGGCCAAAGCTTTTAGTAAGAGCCCCTTTCACTCTGCAAGTTTCCCTGCTCTAACCCAGGGTTCGATGAGTCTTTGTGGAAGCTACTTGAGAGTTTTAATTTCCTAGGAGTGACCGCAAACCGACTTTCCAACTTGGTTTCGGCACCTAGGTCAACAGACTTCTTCCTCGAAGATTCCAGTTTTAGTTTTGATATTTTATCGAGAATAGGAGTTAAACCACTCGTCACTTTTGAAGCTGAATTGTCTTCAGACACCACTGATTTCACTGAACTATTTATGCGGAAACTCTGAAAAGTTTTAGTCAAGCTGAATTTCTAATTGGAGGTCTCAGGGACCTCTAATATCGGGGAGAGATCCTTTGTAAATGCAAACCGAGTTTTCATTGAAGGGGTCTGAAGTTGCTTTTTTAATGGTTTCAGTTATGGATTTCCCTAAAAGTATTATGCATTAATAATTACCTTAGTATTTTCAATGGTTTTCTAACTATAATTACTGGTTTTCGATGACTACTTTGACCCCCTTAGAAATTTCGCTCCAAGAATTTAGATTGGAGTGCTGACAAGTTTCTTTGGCGTCTAAGATATTTCTTAAACCCCTATCCTACCTTAGGTCCTATAAAGCTTTTCATTACAAAATGGCTAATTGCTTACGAAGTTGACTTAGCCATACCGAATTTTCCACTTTTAATATTTCCAACCTTTTAATTACAATTTTAAGAAAACCCTAAGTCAAATGAATTTGAAACCTTCTCTAATTATTCCCCAACATTTTCAATTTTTTCCAGGTGGAAGCTCTCTAAGAATTTTGAAGATGAAGAATCAGAACTTTGATCCATTTTGAGGAGCATTTTCCCATACAAAAGTTTGTCATCGCTAGCGAGGATCATGCTATCATTTTGCAACCTGTTTTATCGCTTCTGTAATTTTGCAGAATCTCGATGCATATCTTTAATGTTGAAGCCATTACTTTGAAGGCATCGAGTCCGATCGGAAGTTGCTCTCATCAACTGAAATGATAACTGCATCCTCATATAAGAACTGAGCCAACAACCTGCTAATCCAGAGCCTCTTCTCATTGAAGTTCGGGTCTCTATACTTTGTATTAGCAGCCTGAGTTTTCCCATATCTTAGATGGAACTTATCTCACAGAATCTTTTGAAGATGGTAACGCAAGGCACCTTAAGTAGCTTACACTCTGGCTTTGTTTGAGCCAGGTTTAATAAATAATTATGAAGCTTCTATCCTGTAACTTCGTAAATTCCGTTCTGTTCTAGGTAGGCCTGTATAGAATCAAGCAAGAGCTAGTTCCCACAAACCCCTTTTCTACCCACTTTCTTTTGTGATTCAGGATCAAGAATCTTATGCTTGACCTCGTACTTAAACTTTTCGATAGTCTTATATACAACATCCACATCCATCCTCATTTCTTAGCCACTTGACGAGGCTTTAATTGCTCGTTATAGTATAGATTAATAACCTCTAATTTCTTACATGCGAGCTTAGCTTCTCTATTCTTCAAAAAAGGATTGCTACTTAACTTCTAGGATTTGCCTTTTTATTTAATTGTCTCGTTGAGAGCATCTATTAAATTTTGACTCCCTCTAAGAGCTCCTCGTTACTAATTAACTTTGCATCCTCCTGTAATATTTTTGCTTGTGTCGCTTTCTTAATTATTCATAACTGGTTTATTCCTGATTCTGGCAAGTCGAAAACTTTGAAGGTAAGCTTCAAGGAATTTGCAAAGCTCATCATCATTTTATATGTAACAAACATCAACATTGCTAGCTAAATATTCTTGAATTTTTTCTTAAGGAAGTTTTATGATTGCTCCACATGTAAGCTTCTAGATTTGTACAGGGACTTCACCACTGTTTAACAGTTATCCAGAATTGTATGTGAACTTTGTTGACTAAATAACGTTTGGGAATAATTTACCAAGCACGACAGGAGTCCATTTAACAATAGATTTCTCTTAAGCCTTAACTTTGCTTGGCTTGATTTCAGTCAGGGCATTAGTGATGAGAAACTCGTCGCTCAATATTTAATTCTGTGAGCAAGAAACTCCTGAATAAGACGCATCCTTAGATTCTTCTTAAGTGTGCTATTATATTTGCTGCCTAGGGGTATTAGTTCTTTAGTCCCTCATTTATTATTAGCTTTTATCTTTATAGCTAAGCTTAATCAAAATTATTTAATTAAAATTATTAAGGATATTTGGATACATTGTTTATAATTCTATTAAAAAGAAACAATGACACATCACTCTCTCATTGGAAACGTAAAATTCAAACTCATACCGACAGATATTGATAAGATTATTTATGCTTACAAGGAAGGAGACTCTGCTCTTGAAATTGCATAGCTCTACACTCTCTAATACTAGAGTCATAAAGCGCCCCTTTGTACTTTTTCAGGGACAGTATTTGAGTTCTTATGTTCTCATGACACTGAAGGGATCAAGTTGTTCATCTGTTATATTGATAGCCTTATAAAAAACGAAACCCTAGTTGAGAAGCCGTACTTTCAACTCTTTGTGAAGATTGTCTATGCGATTTTCTTAAATAAGCTCTAGAACCACTTATTAAATACAACTCCGACAAAGTAGTTAACACTTGTTTAGCTGGACCCTGTAATTTTCTAAGATATGGTCGACAGTAAATCCTTAGATGGAGTCCAATTTGAATTGATTCAAGCTATACAAAACAAGGAAATTACTTAGAGGCATACCCGACTTTAGAATCTTAAGTATACAAAATATAGGAAAGGAGAAAAATTTGACATACCCTAATCAGATAGACAAACTGTTTGCTCTGCTGACTTAGAACTCCTTACCCACACTGTTAAAGCCCAAGATGTTTAAAATTGTAAGCTCATAAAAAAAGAAGAAATTTCCAGTTTCGATGACTTGATTAAAGATTAAGAAGTTGACAATCCAAATCCAGGATATATAAATATATCTTTGGAAGATGATTTAGACAAAGATATTGGAGATGGTAACTATATCTCTAATTAGGATGATTATAATCGAAGTATGCAATTTAAAAAACTCTTGACCAACAGTGATATTTTTCAGTAAAAAGTAAATAAAGACCCAAAGTCCTAATTGATTTTGAGTTAGATGAAAAATAATAACAATTCAAATATCAACCCTCTTTTCTCGTAAGAAGAAGATAAAGATCATCTTGAAGAACTGGAGAACAACTTAGACCTCTATACGTTCAATTAAACTGTGAGAGGCATTTCAGAGTGTCAATATTCGCAGTAGCGATTACCAAATCAAGAAGGAATGATGATTTAATTATACCAAGAAACTCAAATGTCAGATTACCAAAGTAAAATTTAAACCTTATAAACTAAGC
>ARYC01006308.1:0-18756 GCA_000711775.1 Oxytricha trifallax
AAGCACTTAAGACATTTTTATTTAAGAATGCGATTTCGACCTAAATAAAGTCTGTCGTGCCCTCAATTTAATTCAGCACATATGCTCTGAATCTACACAGTCAGAATATCTTGTAAGATTTCAATAAATAATTTCGAAATATTTGCATCAGGTTTTCCTCTCAAATGTGTGTATTTTCCCTTATTTGATATTTTAAGTCCTTAATTCAATTTTATATATAAAAAATTGAATTTTAATCTAAAATTTATCTTACACTTCACAAATTTAACTTTATTTTGTTGATTATTGCTTTTTTCTCTTATTTTTCCTAAATGAGAATTAACCACAATAGGTCTAGTATTATTGATCTCGAGGTATGATTCTTTTTGTTCCTTGCTTAAGAGTTTCAATTTCCCTTCTTTAACATATCGCTGAATATAGCCTTCGTTTAGCCATTGATTGATTTTCTTGCTCACAGTTGTGGAAATAGCTTTAGATTTATTTGGCATCTTTCCTTCAAATCTGTCCGGACCTATGGCTTTGTTGAAGTTGCACTATTTTATGCTTTTCTCCACATCGGCTTCATCACACAGATTTTCTTTTTATTTTTTTATATCAATCATTACAGTTTCCTTTTTATTTCTTTCTCTTTCTTTTAATTCCCTATTGTCTCAGAATAGTCAACCATAGTATTTTAAGACTTGTTCTTTCTTGTATTTTCCTATTTCAATTCTCTCGTCTTTTATTGTCAGTCCTTTTATTGGTTGAACTTGTTTTTAGCTCTTAGTCAACCACTTCACCAGATAAAATAACATCTAACATCATTCCTCTTTAAGCACTATTCTAGGTCTATAACTTGCTTTAATTTTGTTTATGTGTCTTGAATAATATAAGTAATTAATAATTGATTTAATAATTGAATTAATAATAATGTATATATGTTAAAAATGTCTAGGCAAAAGATGCTGGTCACTCAACAAAATTTGTAAGTTACAAAAAACATATCTTAAATTTTATTATTTGAGCAATAGGGAGGGGAGGATTTTTGAAAGAGACAGACAGAAGACTCGAAGAATCAGGGAATAACACAAGAAGAATGGTACAATTTTTATCTTTGTAAAGACTAACACTTATATATTCAACTATAATTTTAATTTTCAATTACAATGTTTCTCTTATTCTTCATAAATGTTTCCTGCTGCTGTTCCATTGCTTTTTATTGTCCCTCGGTTGTTAATACCATTCCTTTGAATTACTTCTTTATTTTATCTTCAAAACATTTCTGTATCGATTGATTCAGGTTTTCTTCTGTCGTCTCCCCTCCTTCATCTATAAATGCTTTCCAGCATTGTTTTCTTACATCTGATATTTAGAGAAAAATTGAATATTTTAGTAGATGCTTATTAATAATCAGAAATTTAGATCTGTTAAAAAGATATTATTAAAAACTTAATAAATTAAACAAGCTAAGTCTAAATTTGTATTTTCGACAGAGCTCGTATTATAATATTAACTCTCATTTAAAATATATCTACTTTAATAATTTCATTAATGATCTTTTATTCTAAAGTTATTATATCTATCCAATCATACTGCTTTATTTTAATTTTAATTGGTTTCTTTATTTTCAGATTAGTTAATACTATCGATTTTATAATTGATAATACTTATTAATTAAAGCATTGATCATTTTAGACATTTGAGATTTATTCACTAAAGTCTATTTTACAAGCATAATAATTTTAAAGCAATTATCACAAATTATAATTCACTATTCTTGATTATTAAATCATTCGCTGAAAAATGTAATTAATTTCTCTAATTCTTATAGTCCGCTCTTTGCTTGATTGCTTGAAATTACATTCCTGGTATTTTATTTTTAACTTAACTTATATAAGTTTGTGGCCCGTTTGATATAGATGGCTACTCTCCCAGCTTACTGTCATCACGTTTGAGAATATTTTATCCAATTGATTTCCTCTAGTGTGGTTACCACTCCTCTTGGTATAGATTCTTTAAGACCCTCTTTGTTCAATCTTTTTCCCAAATCTTTAATGTGGAAGTTGAAGTCCCTCATAACTATTTACAATATTTAAAATTTAAGCTAATTTAATTTAATTAATTAAACTATTACAAAATATAAAATGCAGTCTTAAGTATAATCATCTACTTTGTTACTTGAGCTAGTTTCCAAACGAGGTGTAGCATGGCCGGATGTTGTGAGGTCTTGCAAAACCTCAATCTGGAGCCATTTGATATATGAAATCATAAATTCATTCTGGCTTTTCTGAGTGCTTGCCAGTCTTAGAGAAGAGGACATTATCGGTTACATGGTATTTCATAATGTCAGAGATACTACCTTTCTTACCAATCAAAAAGGTCTCGTTATTATGGGCAGTATACATCCCCTAGCCTTTGTGAAGCTTGCTTGGAATTAGCAAGTTAGTTTTATCCATTCACTCTTCTCCACCTCGTCATACCCATGCTCTCTCAAAAATTATCTTGCTAGATCTTTCTTTTAATTTACAAACCAGAGGATGAGTATGCCACGATCCTAGACTTTTCGATTGGGAATGCCAGTATCTCTCAGTCAGAGAAAGTAGAGTAGGGGACTTACAATTTTATTCTATAGGCTGGACCCATCATCACTACTTCATACAGCCTATTATATCTTGTTAGTGCGTCTGCGGCTATATCCTCCCACATTTTCAGATATCTGACGTCCCCGTCAAACACAAAAGGATCAGTGAGTATTTTTCGCACCAAGTTTTTGTTCTCCTCTTAATGGGGACGAGATCATAGTTTTCCTCAACTTTTATTTGCACAATGCAAGGCCCTTGAATAAATCCTTGCTTAGTTTGATCTTATTTTTGCTTTAAATGGCTTTGGTCTTAAGTTCTGTCTTTTTGCATTCCTCCTCATGCCTCTTACAATCGTTTGTTCTAGCATACAATTTACCACATCCCACACATGTCTTCATTAGTACCTTCCTCTCAGCTCTGTCTTTCATGTCTATGACCTTATGATAGTTTGAAATGTAAGTGCTAAGGACTCCCAAGCTATCATGCTTCGACTTGCAGTACTGGCAGTTGAATTCTTATACAATGTCAATAAATGGAATTTGAGATTATCTTTTCATTGTTTTTAATTTAATTTTTATAAATAAAAATAGTTTAAAAATAAATGGTCTTACCAATTCATATAATTAGTTTGAATATTTATCATTCGCAGAATTTTAGGAGAACGAAATCCTCCGCATTTATTTAGGATTATCTTATAAAAAGGGTTTATTAGTTTTTCAAAGTCTGAGAGCACTGACATATTTACTTTTCTATTTATTTCAAAATTATCTATAATAATAATTAGTTGTTAATAAACTACCATTTTATAAAATAAAAAATTTATATTTTATTTATATTATTCAATGAACTCTCTTAAACATGGGAGTCAACAATAGAAGAGATAACCTTATAATTTTAAAGTTTTAAATGAGAAATTTATTTGTTAAAATCATATTATATTAAACATTTTTTCAGATACTTTAGTGATAATTTCATTTTTGAATAAAATTTCATGCTTACATATTTTATTTTAAAACAATAGTACTTCTATACTTGTATTTTATAATTATAATTGGTTCCATATTCTGATTTATAATATAAAACACTGTGGACATAGGGTCGACATTTCAACCAATTTAGCTTTCATTTATTAATTATTACATTTTATAATTTGTATAATGTGAACATAAACTCTTAATTTGAACTATAAAAGTAAAATGCTTGGTTTAATTACATTCAAAATCATAATTTTGAATAACTTAAGATTCTGCACTTTAAAAGCTTTAAAATTAATAATAAAATTACTTATTTAATAATAATATTTTAATAAAATAATAACTGTTTAGATATTAGTTTGGAATTTATAGTTTTTCTTATAGAATAATAATTGAATAAATAATAAATATTTTATTTGTTTAATCTCATAAGTTTCCTTAGTACTTAAATCAATTACGAACCATATTAATTAAAAATATATTTCTGATCAGCAGAACTTTAATTATTATAAACAGAAATTCATAGTTAAATTAATGATTCTCTTGATGAATCAAATATGAGGCCAGAAATATAAACACAAATCAATTTATCATAATATTATTTCGATTTTCTTTAAAGACTATGGAAAACTAAATCGTGCAAGGCCATGACGCTCGAGAACTAGAAAACAAGTTCAGGTCCAAGAGTGACTGGATAAAGATTCTAAAATTCAATAGTAAATATAGTTTTTTTTAAAATAAATATTGAGGAGTACTTTTTGCCCCAAGATGACCATGTTACTATGAGATTTATAAAAGACTTCTTAGCTGGAGACAAAGACCTACTAAGGACTAGCAATGTTATACAACTGAACGTGCCATATTATGAGGAATTTTCTGTCAAATATATATTTGAAAAGGTTAAGGAAGACCAAGGAATTATGAGATTCATTAATTACTACCCCGACTACTAAGTCCTCCCAGAGAGAAGATATTTCTATGGGGTGCTCTCTACCTTATGGCCAAATTATGTGCAGACACTGGTGAAACATGCTAATGCAGCGAGAAACAAAAGTAAAGACTAAGAAGAAGAGAAAGAAAAAAGATTCATTAGGGAAGATGTATTCAAACTCCTTTAATCAGAGCCATACTTTTCCAGTAATTTTTTAGATTGAATCAAAATAATTATAGAATAAAAAGGGAAAGCTTTGTCATTACTTAAGAACAAATCTAAACCTCGCAAGCAAAAGTAGAAGCGGAGTTATCATGAGATCTTAGCTCCATTTTAAGAGTTTAAACTATAAGAGGAGGGTGCCTTGACTAAAAGTACCCAGTCTTAGCAATAGATAATGATTCAAAGTTCAGCTAGCAAGAGGAAGCCAGAGGACGAATAAATGGAATGACTATATTGGTAACAACGAATGTGATAGTCAAAATTAGTTAGCTTGAATTAAGTTTAAATAACTTTTCATTTTCTCTATATGCCTTGAAATAACTTTCCTAACGAGCTCCAACTCTATACATTCTATCGATTGTTATATTATGACATTGTATTATTACTAATTTATGTTAAAGTCTTAAGATATCACTTTTTCCTTATAGACCTTTTTTACATAAGAAAATTTCTTTTATACAGTGAAACTCTGGTGAGTATGGGGCATTAAACAAGCATGTCCACTGCTAAGCTTTGATTTAATCTTATATCGTATAACTATGGTGGGACCTGAGATTGTTCCAGAAAATAACTATGCCTTTTTGGTGGTTGAAGGCTCCCAAGTACTCAATTATGGCTTTAGTGTCTCTCTTGCTCATCGACTTTTTGTTTTATTTAGTATCCCTCCAACCCACGATCCATGCTTATGGCAACAGTAGCTGCCATAGTTTTTAGATTCAGGCCTTCCTTGTGCAAGACTTAGTTTTATCCCTTCTTGGCCCACGACTTCATTTCTACCTTGTAAGGTTTGAAGATTATCTCGTCAATATAAATAATTTTCCGGCCATTATCAATGAGCTCAAGGAGCTTAGTAAATGTCTGATGCCTTTGTAATTGTATTTCTTATAGCTTTACAGTTTTCAAGCGATATGTTTTTCTCATTACTTTATATCGGATCTTAAATTTCTTTTACAAGTAATAGAGTTGCGATGGATTCAACCTAATTTCAGGGTACTGTCTATGGAATAATATAGTCCGAATTTAGAGTGAATATCCTTTTCACTGCTCAAGTATCTTTTCATTAGTAAGGAACTTAATTTATTATTTGGAGAGCCCTCTATTTATTCTATAAGTATTGCTGCCACTTAGGGAGTTAGGTGCATTATAATGTTTTTGGGTCGATTTTATTATCTTGAGAGAGACTTAGAAACCTCAAGCTATAGCCTGCTAAGTGAATAATGGTCTTTGAATATTGTTACAATCCTTGTGCCCATATCTTAGAAGTCTAACGCATTCTTGAAGTTTTCTTAACTGAATGATTTTGGGTTTTTTTAGTATGCCTTTTAATAGGCTTTTAATTGATAATTATATTAATTAAAGAACAGTTATTATAAATCATGATTATTGTGCAAACATAAATTGTCAGGACTTTAAACTTCTAGTTCTAAGTACAGCACTACCAATTTGGATGCAGTTATAATTTTTCTGATACATTTTAGTTTAAAAAATTAGGGTTTCACTTTGTAGTTGTGAGTCATGAACCGATAGTCATAGCTGTATGGGTAGTTGTAAATGAAAAAGTTATAATTTTTCTCAAATTTTTCAAAGTATTTCTCAATGTAATTTAACTTAAACTGATGTCTAAAATTCATATTTCTTGATATAATTTAAGCCATTTTTGAAAAGTATTAAATCAATTTTTATCTTAAAATTAATATTGAATTCTAATATTAGAATATTCTTTGTCTCTCGTATATTTGTTTTAATGATCTGATCAAAAAGAATCAGTCTATTTTGTACATCCTTAACTTCTTCGTTCCAATGTGATGGGATGTATGTTGTTATTACATATAGTGAGAAGCCACCCACGTCCAGGATTGTCCATGTAATGTATTTTTATAGCGTTTTTATTGTTTCTCATCTCATATTTTCCACTGTCTAGTGCTAGTATACCTCTGTTACTTGCCAGTTAAGTTTGAGCTATGTTTTTGCTATTTATTCCGATTAATCTCTAAAGTCTAACTTCCACTAGACCTGTGTAATACATGTTCTTTTTCTCTATTTCTCTCATTAATTAGTCTTACTTCAACTTTGAATTCATACCCCTGACATTCTGTAGGCAAATAATGAACTCTATAGTCATCAAGTTCAGTTATCTTTTGTTGCTTATAACTTGCTCTCTCCTCTTTTTTCTCTGCTTTTCAGCGAATCTCTCATTCTTCTTTATTCATCCTTCAGCTTCTCTAACTGGTTAGTAAAATTCAAGCTGTCAGCTATATTAAAGCTTGACCGTAAATCTGTCCAAGTCTTTAAATTTTCTATTATAACTCTGAACATTCAGGTTTTGAATGTTGAATTTTAAGAACTCGTTTTTGAACTTTTGAAATACTTTTCCAATGTTTATTGTTGCTGTGAGTTCCTACTGTCTCCATGATCTTTTCTTTCTGTATATACTGCCAACTTCCTTCTCTCATTGGTTGGTAGTTTTTCTTACTCCATTATTTTCCGCCTTCTTTAATCCGTCCAGTTTCTAATTTTTTTAATTTTTTAATTAGTGTCAAAATTAAATATAAATGTATTTGTATATTTTTAGAAATTTGATTGATTTATTTAATTATTTTATGTACTTTGAGACCAAAAAAGTTATTTATAAATGCTACTTGTTAAAATTCTTAATTTATTTATTTATAAGTTAATTTTAAATAAATAAGTTATTTAAAAATTAAAATCAAAAGAGTGAATTCTTTTCTACTATAATAAAATGTAATTTATTTAAAATTAACTTATAATTAAATAAATTAAGAATTTGAACAAGTAGCAAATTTAAATAACTTTTTTGGCCTCAAAGTACATAGAATAATTAAATAAATCAATCAAATTTCTAAAAATATAAAAATATACAAATACATTTATATTTATATTTCTGTATATTTAAGGATTATTTAATTCACGATTTATTTGACTATTTTGACTGAATACTTCTCCCTTACATTGAAAAAACAGAGGAGCTCATAGAAACCATAGAAAAAAAAATTACTAATATGATTTCCAAAAATCTAAGAATGCTGTTTTTTCCACACACAATTATTAAACATAAATTTAAAGGAGTGTGAGAAAATGAAAGGGTATCTTAGTAAATCCTAATGTTCTTAAAGAAACATTCTTAGCAATCCCATTTCTCAAATATATTCCTTAAATGTGACTTAATGAGTTTTAGATAAATATTAGTAATCAATCCTGCAAAGAACGCGTAAAAGTAATCTTAGACAGTTAGAAAGTCAAGTAATAATCATTGAATATTACCAAATTATCTCAAAAAGTACAAGAAATTGAAAGCAAAATGACCTAAATTAATACTGAAACAAATTAAGTATTTCAAAAAAGTTATATAGAAATTAGGGAAAGACCAGATAATACTCAAGTATAATATTAAGAAGAAGTTTCATATAAAATAAATTTATTTAATAGTCTGGCAAGCACAAGTTTAGAGACTTTTATGCAAAATAACTTGACACCATATAGTGGGCAAAACTATTTTAACATTAATAATACACAAGCTCATCAAAATAGATTTCATGATGAATTGTAAAATTAGATAATCTAAACAGAAAAATACTAATGTCAGCTAGGAAATATGAAATGCCAATTCAGTAATAATATACAAGTAGAATGGATTTTAAGCATGGGCAGAGTTTAGATTAGTATAATCATAAAAGGGAACACTAAAGTGTATACCTCAAAATTCTACTTAATATGCTAATAATGATGATCCTAATATTCTGATTTATAAATATGAGTTTGATAAATAAGACTTATAATAAAATTATGGAACTATGGAACTATTTGTAATAAACAAAAAATTGAGTTAAGCTTTCAGCATCTTCATCTAAAAACTTTCATTTTTTATAGTTATTTTAATTTATAATTGTTAATAAGGGGTCTTTAGACAGAAATCTTGTTCTATTTCATGCTTCCTGTTTGTATTTCTTTATCATATTCTTTTTCATCTAGATTCTTGTAGGATCATATTTATTGATTGATAATTGTTTCCTAATACTCTCTGTTCAGACTCTAGATTCCTGCAACTCTATTTGTACTTTCTTCACATATTCCTCATCAATTCCAAATCCCGCTCCTCTTACAACTGTAAATGCCTTATTTTTGTCCAATAATTTTTTAAAATCTTTATTAAAAATAATATATAATAACTAAAATTATTATAATAGATATAATTACATTTTGTCTCTTCTAATTCTTAAGAAATGTTTAACTCATTCTCTCTCCATTTAATGAGGTAGAAAATCAATAATTAAAAGACTTTATAATAAATTTATAAAAATTATATATAAAAATTTGAATTGACAGGAAATTTCCACCCCGTAATTAATATTATGGCATTCTGTTGATCTTTTTTTTAAAAGAAATATTTTTCCAATTCAAATCATATTTAGCGCAGTTTCCCCAGTTGTTGCAGCTACTACTTTTAAAAAGGTATCTTTAATGTATCTTCAGGATACATTCCTAAATTATTCAAAGCAAAAAAATAAAAAGCCTAGAACTCGGAAGTCTTTAACAACAAATTCTTAGTTTGCAACTCCAACAACATTTAAAATAGCAATACATATAGGAAAATTAAAATTTGAGAAAATAGCGAGTTCAAATAAGATCATACTTTAGCACACTCCATTTGAGTTATTAATTAAACTTTAGCAAGTTAAATCAATCATTTATACTTTGATGTGCAGAGATATTGTTCAAGTCTTGGTTTTTATATAATTTACCAATATCCTTCCCTAGCCTAGACTTAACTACTAACTTGGCTTTATCTTATCGTATTTAGTTCTAAATGGGTGTTGGCTGTTATAGCTGCTTAAGTCTTAATTTGTGTTATCATGAAGTTTTGGTATAGAAGCTACTTAATTTGTCAGAATACTTTAGGTGCTTTCCCAGTAATGTATATCATGACGAATGTCAAATCTATAATGGCTTAATTTTACTATGGAGTTGTTATTATGAATAAAATATACCTCTAAAGATAGAATTCTAAAGAAAACAAAACAGTTTAATAACTATTCTTTTAGGAAATAACTATAAATTTTATGAAAATACTCAGTCAAACCTTATTAAATCTTTGTGCTCAATGAAGTCATTGTGGGGCAACTATCATTTTGTCATTCTTTTCTTCGCTCTCTTTTGGTTAATTTAAAAACTTAAGATATAAAGATAAAAATATTTTCTGATATGAAGTAGAATCTTGTGAGACTTCATGAGTAGTAGAATAAATTGCTTGAATATCAAGTTTATGAAAATCATGATGATGATTAATGAGTTAAATCAATTCACTGTTTAATACTAAAATCAAACCATCAATTTTAGTGGTGACGTAGACGTATCTGAAGTAAGTTGACGTGGCAAGTCGTGAACTAGAAAAAATCCAAAAAACCACCTCGCCCCCCCTTTCACTTCTCCCTGTGCCGAGATGCATACGAGACAAGAGCCTAGCTATTGACAAGGAGTATCTCCCGCAGAGCTCGCAGAGATCTGCTTCCTGTAAACAATTAAAGGGGAGTCTGGAGCAAACTCTTCCCAGGTTCCACCGCTGCTGAGATATTAGTCTCTGTCCTTTCGCCGTGGTAGCCTCATTAACCCGACCTGGTGCGTGAGGAAAATCATTATCCTTGGCTTCTATGGTTCCCATCTTCTCACTTTTGAAGGTTGAGCACCACCTTCATCCTGCTCCCTATTACCTAGGAAGCTGAATCACGCCAGGTAGCTCATCTAATGCAGGGAAATCCTTAGCGTGCAGACAATCGAGGAGTTTAGGATCTGACAGATTGAACCCCGCCGACTGGCCCCTAATGCGGTGAACCCACCAACCCCCTGCCTACCTTCAGCAGGCCTAGAAGAATACTCTATTAGAAAGTCTCCAGGCTCGGTCCCTGTGGGTCACCCTATCCTTATAACTTTCTAATTTAATAATTTGTGAAAATCATAAAAGGCGTTTATAGTTATCAAAAATTATAATTTTATAAAGAAAAAGTAAATTAAAAACAATAAGAAATTTTATTGATAGGAAACTTCCCTAAAAAAATTTGTTTAATATAAGCCTTGGCAGGTAACTTCCCCCTCCTTAATTGCAGTTTAAGTTAATAGATAAATTTAATGAGGATATTTCATATATGTGACGTTTT
The DNA here is from genome assembly GCA_000711775.1 of Oxytricha trifallax. Lineage (NCBI taxonomy): Eukaryota > Ciliophora > Spirotrichea > Sporadotrichida > Oxytrichidae > Oxytricha > Oxytricha trifallax. The sequence goes on from ARYC01006308.1 coordinate 10,859, forward strand.
AATAAATAGGGATATAATTTGGTCTGAATGTATTCCTAATTAGTGGCTATTATCTATTTAAATTATTAGTCTTCCATTTTTATTTTTGAAATTCCCCATTTTGAATGTATTATATTAATATTAATTAAAATTTCACTTCGAAAAAACTTATTATTATGTATAGAATTTAATTGTTATAATTCAAAAATTTTAAATAAAAAAAAAAGAATTATACTAAATTAAAGATGCTCTATAAAATCCATTATGAAAAGCTTTAAATTACATGCGCTTAATTAAAGAATGCTCTATATGATTTTATAATTCAAATAAGCCTAATTATTATAAATACAAAAGATAATTAAATTCATTTATAATCAATTTAAATATTTAATGAGAAAAAAGAATTTTAAAAAAATTCTTATTATAACGATTGAAAATGAAAATAAAATTCAAATTAGGCATTGTTATTAGCGAGATTATTTGTTAAATTCCTGATTTAGTTATTAAAAATGAGTTATATTAATATTTATAAAATCAATGAAATCACTATTTGTTTTCTATCAAATGTTACTCGAAATTTTGCAGCAAAATTAATTTTAATTAATTAAGTTTTTCTAAAATAATTACTGCCCTTATTGAAATCAGTATTTCATGAACTATTAACAATAATGATAGTTATAAAAGGCTAAATACTATTTACACCTCTCTAAATGACTATCTTAATGTATTTTATGAAATTTCAAATAATAGCTATTTTTACTTCAAAATAGCTATAGAAAATGAAATTGTAAGATATTCTCCTTTAAATTGTTCGAATTAATCGATATTCTTGACAAACATGTTTAATAACTGATAAACAGATCTTATTTATTTATTGATAATAAAACTTATCGTAAATACAAATTTATTTGCAGGAGACTTATATTTCTTCAAATCAAGATTTATAACTGTATTGATGTAATATCTCAAAGTGAAGTCAATTACTCACCAAAGACGATAATAACTAACCTATGATATCGAATTTTTTAATTTTATAAAAAAAACTTTTAAAATGAGCAATTATGAAATAATTTATAGAAAATAAAGAAGCACAATTCTTATTTGTACTTATTCTACAAGCTTAAATTAATATAAAATATCAATTAAGAAATTCATAATGGTAAGATAATATATTAACTTAGATAAAATTTCAGATTTTAATATGAACTAATTAATTTCATTTTACAAAATATTTCCTCTCAATTTTAAACAATTAATCATTTTATTAATAATTTGATAGATAAAAAACACCTGCATAATTAGATTCTCATATCTAAATTATACAAACGACTTTATTATAATTTAATTAAGAAATATAAATTAAGAATATAAGAAACACTCATAGATTGGAGAAATTCTTATAATTATAAGAAACTATAATTAAAACCCAAATGTTAAATATATGTCTTCTAAAACAACAAAAATTTATATCCCCTTAGTTGATGAAAAATAGAATTATTTAATATAAAACAATTACTTATCAAACTATGAATTATGGTTTAGAATATTATTCTAATAATTTTAATCAAAATAAATAGAATGAATGCAACAAAGTGTTAATAGAGTCAATTTTGATTGAGGAAAAAAATGCTACAATTTTTGTTAAGGGTTCTAAATTTTTCAGTTATTTTTAAATTCATTTTAACCATCTCTCCTAAGCTTAATGATATCTTATTTAAACATTATCCTAATATAAAATTAAAAATACTTAATATTATTTTTTTGTAATAAAAAACAAGAATGCTAAGTTTCAATACAAGTAAAGTGCATACTCTACGCTTATTTGTAATAGATGATATTAAATTTGAATGTTCTCATTTTTTTATAAAACATTCAATAAAAAGTATTTAAATTCTTCAATAGGATACTATATTGAAAATAAGCTTTCATCAAGCTAAAATAGATCTGCTTCAATTTTTATAATTAATAAATTTAATACCATATGAAAAACACCCTGAATCAATTCAAGCCCTCAACAATTTTTTCAGCATTGTTGTAAAATACTTAACCAGACCTGAAGCTAAATCACTAAATTGCCTAAATTCACTGCATTTAGAGACCAGATTAAAAACTAATAAAATAAAAAAATTATAAGAATAATAATCTTAACCATTGAAAATCATTTATCTAATTCCTTTTTTATTGTATCTAATAATTTGATTTATTATGAAATTAGACCAATTGAATAATTATAATATATATTCTAAAAATCAAAAGCATTTTGGGAATAAATCTAAATATTAGTAGAATTTTTAAACTTGAATTTTATCAAATGAAATAGAGTAAACTTGGAAAGTAACTTATCAAGCTGTTTGTGCAATTATAAAATATTAAGCATATTATCATTACAATTAAAATTTTAGTCTGAATTAAGCTGTTATTTAATACTAATATAATCATATTCATCAATAAATTTCTTGGTCAAAAGCAAATCGAAATTTTATTAATTTCATAAATTATACTATAAGAATTTATATTGTAGAACTACCCTTGAAGCATTTGGTTTAAAATTTAAATAGGTTTAAAATTATTTTTTTTAAAAAAAAAGAATAATAATGAATAATTGACGTCATCTATAATTATTTGATGTCATCAGTGAGTAATTTATATCAATACCTCAGGATCTTATTATTATATATGGACCCTGTTGAGAATTCTTTTCCATATTATAAAATAAATTAAAATAAATTATGTGTGCAAAAATAAAAACCTGTTTTTAAAAAAATTTGCAAAGTAATTTCAACTATAAAATATTTTGGATAATTTTTTCATTTAAGAGTTCTTTCGAACAATCTTTAAATTTTAAGACTTTAGTTATCTTTTAATTTAGATTAATTATGTAATAATTATGATCAAACTTATTTATTCGATTATGCAAGAATTTTAAAACCACGAATATAAATTCATCACAACCATTTTGATTCAATAAAATGAGATTTAAGGACCGCTTATGGAGTAAGAAATGTTTATGGCCTTTATTCTTCGCTTAAATTTAATGTTTTTAGATTATCATACTGTTACGAGAATAGAAGTAAGTTAATATGGGCAACTTAAATTTAATACAAAATATAAAAATAAAATAGTATTTAGAGAAAATTGAAAATATTAGGCAATTGAAGAATGCTTAATACTCTGAATGAATATTATTTAATAAAATCTTATTATCAAAGTAATAACTTAAAACCCTTATTATTTATAAGGCCAAGGCTACAGAGTAAAAAATCAAAATACATCGATAGCCTATGCATTAAAATTTATGGCATCCTAATAATTTTTTTATTTAACTAAATTATTAAATCTACTTTCTGATATTGTGATTTTTATTGTTTTGGGATTTGTATAAATTTATTCATTTGTTTTAAACTTTTAGAACTGCTATTACTATTGTTGAAATGTGATTAATTAGCCTAAACGTAGAAACATTTAAAAATCCTTTAAAAATTAGGTTTTCAATTTTTAAATAATAAAAGAATAATAAAAATTAATTTATAATGTTAATTTCTCTGCCTACTTTTATTAGTTGTATTTCTGAGTGCTATGACTTACTCAGTTGTTGTTATCTTTTAAAAACAATCCTATATTTTTACAAAAGGATGTTTATTCCTTTACAAATTTAACTATACTAATCTTGTTTTTTTATATTAAAATTATCTTACTCTAGACTATTTTATTTGATGAGTGATAGATAGAGGAATCTTTTGATCTTGTCTCCCAAAAATTGAGAAAATATCAAAATTTATTTTAATTGGTACCGATGTTTTTAAACTTAAATGGTCATAATATAATTTTAAATATTTAATTGATATCAATATAATATTTTGATATAATTAATTTTATGCAATAAAACTAGATTTTAATTCTTATTTTAATTTATAAATGAATCTTGGAGTTTTATGGAATGTTTCTTCTCATAATTGTTTTTAAATATCCGTATGTTGTTTTTGCTAATTTACGATTCCCACATTCAATTTATAGCAATCTTGATAGATTAAGATTGTCAAAAAACTTATGAACAAAAAAACTGATTAAGTTCTCAAAATATTCCTCTTTTATAATTAAGTGACTACCAAAAAACTAAAATTTTTATTTGAGTAATTAAAACTTCATAAATAAATTAATTTAGGAATAGATTGATGACAATGGGAATGTGACTGGATGCGTGGATAATATTCTGATTACCAACATAAAACTTTACTTTATCTGTAAAAAAAATGAATACAAATTATATTTATTTTAATATAGGGTTAGTTTATAAATTATCAAATATCTGAGAATTTAGGTTAGTTTTATTAATTAATTTATTCATAAAATATTTTAAAATAAAGTTCTTAAATGATTCCTCTAAAGATAACATTAAGTTAATAAAATATTTTAGAATTTAGCAACAAGAATACTGCAAAAGTCCAAGGAATAATGAAAATCAACGAGATAAGGAAAATAACAGGTTTTAAAGAAATCATAATTAATAGAAAAATAAAGAGAATTATATCTCCAATTGATTTTGAAAAGAAACATAAGCCTAAACAATCTAAGCCAGATCTCTCTGACTAAGATTATTGGATTTCAAGAAAAGCCCTGAAAGCCTAAATGCATTTGTCATTGTAAAAGTGGGTGCTGCTATTTCACAGAGCCTTTCCAGAATAGAAAATAACTAAATTGCAACTATAAGATTAATGGAATAACTTCAAAAAATGCTTAATCAAACTATTTAATAACTGAAAAGAAGAAGTAAAGTATTCTAGATATTTATCAATAAACATCATTAATTAATTGAACTTTTTGAAAATATAGAAAACATAGTTTATCTAGATGAAACTATTCTTAAAGCATCAATAATAAACATAAAGTCTTGTTCTAGGTAATATGAGAATAAAGTCCTAAATAAAGCGGGAAACTGTTCAGATACATTAGCAGCAGCTGTTATAATTAGTTGAAAATTTGTATTAGAGAAATTTATTATAAAGAAAAATTGATAAAGCTCCCAGAATAACAACTTGTTATGATGATTTGAGATAGGTATGAGGGTAAATATTTAATTGTTTTTGTTGATAACTTGAGGGCCATCATTAAAGTAATAAGAAGAATAATATTTAAAAATGGATGGACTTTAACTTTTGATAGCCCTCATTTCATCTAAGTTAAGTTGCATTAGATTTTTCTTTTTCAAAAGTAAAAAAGCAATAAACATAAACTCTATATCAATATGATTTCAAAGTTAAAAAAAAGACATATTATTTCTTTGAAGAGAAATCTTTAACATAAATATTAGATATTGATACAAAAATAAGTGGAAAAAAGATAAATAAAGCAGATGCGAACTATTAAAAATAAATTCATAAATGATTTGTTAACCTAAAGTTTATGTTTCTAAGAAATTAATTTATATAACAAATTAAATTTAATTCATTTGCTAGATAGACTTCTCATTATTTATGAGTCATTTTTTAATCAGCATGGGAATTTAGTTATGTTGCTATATATTATATAGACCTGTCTTATTCACATATAATCTTAAATCTTTCACTCTTTAAGTTCAATTAATTTCCTTTAAACCTAATACTAATTATTTTATCTTATAATAAATTTTGATATATAAATTTGTATAAAACATACTTAGCTTTCTGAAAATTAATTGGATTTCTTTAAACAACTCTTAATTAATTAAATTTGTATTTTTTCTTTCTATTTTTCATTAACAAAATCTGAATAACTCAAATTTTGCTGATTCAAAAAAGGTTAGATATCGAACTCTTTTATAAATTATCATATATTACAAAAAATAAAATTCACTTTATTTATAATGGTCTCATCAGTTCTTATTATTATATTCCTTTTATATAAATGGAAATATTTTTCTGAATTAAAGTTTTTTAAAAAATATATTTAATTTCAAATTATTAATTAATTATTATAAATATTTGGTTGCTTTTCAATAATTAAATTTTGTATTAATTTAAATAAGCTTCTATAACAAAACATAAAGCTACAAAATTCCTTGGGTAAGTATTTAAGCAAATTAATATTATTAATCACATTTTGAATTATTCCTAACTGCTCTGAATGGCGGTATCTCATAGACAGTAATCTGATCCAGGCTGATGAGAAAAACACAGACACTACCAAAAGATGTCCAGTGAATATGCCATTAAGCATGTATTGCCAGCAAGGAGCCTTGCATGCATATGTGCACAGGAAGAGCAGAAGAAGAGGGGGCGAAGCAAGTTATATGTTTGACATTTGCTAACATCGCATTGCTGCCATAAATTTCAAGTTGCCTAATATAATCCAACGATCATGGGACCTTCTAAAGCGATTCAGACAATGCATTTGACTCTTTGAGCAGTTGGAAGGTTGGTGATAACTTATTTCAAGTAGTCCTTGGTTCATTGTGATTAAGAATAGCAAGATGTAGCAACTCCATTTGCGCTGAGACTATTAGTATATATGCAATGAACTGAAAGAGTATTAGTAAGAGAAAGACTTGTATTAGCTGCTACCTACTCAATGATTGCACCTTTTCTCTTGGTTTCTGGGCCACCATTTAGTGCGAATAAGTCGTAGTGGAGATCTGAAGTGCTAGTGTGGGAGGGAAGTCCATTGGTCGAGACGCCAAAGAGTGCATCGCGCACTGTAAACAGCCTCAAGATTCCTCTGCTTCCCTATTGGTTAGTGCGATCCATCTCTTTTGAATCCTATTAGATAGTTGAAGAATCCGAATAGGCGCCCTGTGATTAAGATAGTGGAAAACGTGGAGTACAGATAGGAAAATGTAGCATGCTTAAGAGATTCACATATATGACTGAATAGAAAGGAGTATACACTCAGCCTGAAATACGGAAATAAGCCTCAGGGCGTTCGCTATCGGTATAAGATGGTCCCCGAAATGCACTCTATATATATGACACTTGTCTAAATCGGGAAACCCACTCCGTAGATCGGAACCAGGAGACTCGCATGGTATCACTGGTCGCCCTCCATTCGAATGTTCGCTCCTTACTTCGTTAGCAATACCTAAAGCTCAAAAATGCTAAAGATGTCCAATGTAAAGACTAGTCTCCAAGTGATGTGTATGTCAATGGGTACTGGAAAAGCTCGTCAATGGGGTGTTAATGAGGATAAAAAGCACTATAAGCGCGAGATTGTAGATGAAACCAATGGTAACTACAGAGGAGAGTGCAAAGATGGCTGAGTTGGCATAAAAGGACAAAACGAAGATAGCAGATGTCTTGATGGAAGTAGACAAAAAGAATTCAAAGAGTCAGAAAAAAGCAAAGAAAACAGAAATAGAGGAATCGGGAAAGGAAAGAGGGATGAATTGAAAAGTTAAGATGACAAAATAGATAATGCGATTATGTAACAAATATGAGAAACAAAAAAAATAGAGATTAAAACTATGATAAATGAGAAGTCTTAAAAGAAAACATAAAAAAGTAACAAAATTGTGCTGATAAAAAAAAAGAATAAAGATAAAATATGTTGAAAAAATGCAAAACAAATCATTTATATAAACGAATTCCAAAATCATATTAAATAATGTAATAAATATGAATTTCTATGTCAGTAATTAAAACTTTATTTAAAAATAAATATAATGTTTTAATTATTTTCAACATAACTATATTGGTAGATTCAATTTATGTGAATTTTATTTATTTATATAATAAATTTAAATATTCTTTGTTGTTTTTTCCTCATCTATAGATGACTCATCAGTTTCTGTGAATTTTATTTATTTATATAATAATTTCTTATATTTTTATATTTTTCACTTTATCTATAGTTGTCTCATCAGTTTCCATGAATTATTATTAATATTTTATATAATAATATCTTATATTTTTATATTTTTCACTTTATCTATAGTTGTCTCATCAGTTTCT
>ARYC01006309.1:0-41410 GCA_000711775.1 Oxytricha trifallax
AGTAAATACTGTTCTCTTCAAGAGCAGCTGATAATTGTTCTCTCTGTGAAGTGACAGCCTCAGATCTAACTTAATAGCTGAATTATAAAGAGATGATCCTCATAATCCTTAAAAATAGCATTATATTTAAATACTGCATTTATCACCTTCCCTTCCTAACGTAGATCCCGACGGTGAAAATGGTATTTTTAACACGCCAGATGATGCCGTACTATGACTATTTCAATGACGAGGAGCAAGAATAGCATAATTAGAATAATGTGAGATAGGCATTCTAAGAAATTATGGGCAGGAGGAATACGACAAAAATCATGCTAAAAATTGATCTTTTGATTTTCTCTTGCGGATTCTTCGAAGTCTATCGAGAATTGTAACCAGTAAATACTGTTCTCTTAAAGAGCAGCCGATAATTGTGCTCTCTGTGAAGTGACAGCCTCAGATCTAACTTAATAGCTGAATTATAAAGAGATGATCCTCATAATCCTTAAAAATAGCATTATATTTAAATACTGCATTTCTCACCTTCCCTTTCTAACGTAGATCCCGACGGTGAAAATGGTATTTTTAACACGGCAGATTATGCCGTACTATGACTATATCGATGATGAGGAGCAAGAGTAGCATAATTAGAATTATGGGAGATAGGCATTCTAAGAAGTTATAGGCAGGAGGAATACGACAAAAATCATGCTAAAAATTGATCTTTTGATTTTCTCTTGCGTATTCTTCGAAGTCTATTGAGAATTGTAACCAGTAAATAATGTTCTCTTCAAGAGCAGCTGATAATTGTGCTCTCTGTGAAGTGACAGCCTCAGATCTAACTTAATAGCTGAATTATAAAGAGATGATCCTCATAATCCTTAAAAATAGCATTATATTTAAATACTGCATTTATCACCTTCCCTTCCTAACGTAGATCCCGACGGTGAAAATGGTATTTTTAACACGGCAGATTATGCCGTACTATGACTATTTCAATGACGAGGAGCAAGAATAGCATAATTAGAATAATGTGAGATAGGCATTCTAAGAAGTTATGGGCAGGAGGAATACGACAAAAATCATGCTAAAAATTGATCTTTTGATCTTCTCTTGCGGATTCTTCGAAGTCTACAAGAGGAGTGCTTCATTTTTATTTGAGTCACTCACGGTAAGCCAGAAGTAGCTTTAGACTTCTTATACAACTCAAGTATCGGTGGATTTAAACGTTTTTGTGGATGAAAACTGATAACAAAGGTAATATCTATAAAGGACCAAAACCCTATTTGCAGCATTGGCATGAAGTTTTTCCTTTTAGTAGTCAAGGGAAAGTATGAGTGCAAAATAAAATTTATCAAATTCAGTCAGAATATAAACATAAAAGTTAGCCATATGAGACAGTCATCCTAAAAGCATGATGAGATGTACAAAATCGTGGACAGACTCGTTCCTTAATGATGTCCATACCTGGATTTTTTTCGGAGATCTTTTAATCTTCAGGAAAACTATACGACGCTACGGAATGAGTTATGACAAGTTTAATTTTTAGTTATAGTAATTAATAGTAATAAATATTAAAAGTTATAATAAATTTACTAAATAAATAGATTATTACACTGTTGATATCATCTTAAATATATTTAATAAAACTATTCTGAAATAATATTATGGTTTCAATTTTATATTCTATCTCCTCATTGTCTTTTCAAAATAAAGTTAGATATTTTTTATTTTATGGAATAATATTTATAAGTCGAAATATACAAATATTACATTCAAAGATATTTTTTAAGACTGATTAATATTATTGATAATTGTATTTGTCATTCCATATGTTATGATTCTTTTTCAACAATACATTTATTTCATTTAAATTTGATCATACAAATACAATAGTTTACTTCTTAGGGATCTATTCCAACTACTTCTCCATAATTAATCATTTTATTTCTCTTAACGACACTCGATATGCCCCTAACTGAATTGCTTTATATTAATTCTCTGCTATATAAGATCAAAAGATTCTCATTATACTCTTTATTTCATTTCCAGACAATTTCATCTAAGTGTTGACCGAGTTGTCAAATGATAAATTTCTTTTATCATTTTAATTCTCTTAATTGTGTTTTTTTGCTTCAGCTCATCTCATATTAACTAATTGTTAAGATAACCTATCAGATATGTTGAAAATACTCATAGATTAAATGGTCATCTACCTGCATCCTCTTACTATTTTATTCTAATTAAAATTCTAAGGTTTTTTTGTCTTGCTATTAGAGCCATTACTTATTGTATTATATTCGAAAGTACTCAAAAGTTACTAGAATTATAAAATCTGCAATAATATATCATATAGTATTCTCATTATTTAAATTATTTTATTTAATATTTTTATATATTATACCACACACACATTAATCTCAAAAAATATAGTATTCAATATTTAACATTTGATTGTCTAAGATATAGTTTACAAAGACAGTTATCTACTTAGTATTGACAAAACTCAATACTAACTCCAATCATTTAAATTCTATATTGCCTTTAAATAATTTATTCTTTTTTATTAAATAAACCAAGAATTCTATATTTATTAGTTGAGTTAAAAAATATGCAATACAGTTATTATAAATTAATCTTATCTTGATCTCTGCTCCAGCATAATCATTAACTTAGTTTTATTTTCTTAAGAGTCAATAGTTTTTTAAACTCAACTTGCTAAGCCTATTTCCTTTATTTTATACACATGAAACTTAATGAACAGCGAGTTTTTATGTCATCTCATTTATTTATTGAAAATGATTCGTACTTCTAAGAGATTTGCATGTTCAATATACAGTTATTTATTATCAAACTCATTTATGATTAAGTGTATGGTGTTTTACAGTTAGTGAAGAAGTCAGTAATATAAAAGATAAATTTTCATCAAATTTCTAAATTATAATTCATTCCTGAAAGAACCTTCAAAGAACCTCCAACTTCCTATGCAGCTTGCAAACAATTGCTATCGAGTCGCTTAAAATGATTTTCAAAAGGGCTTCAAATTCGTTTTGTGGCTTTAATTTTACTTCTCTCATTGTTATTAATATCATTTATAGCCGATCATACTTACAAGTCAACTTAGTTACATGAGTAAGATATTATCACTATTTTGGAAATACTAAATTTAAAACAAATTAATATGAATGAGGTTGATTATATTGACAAACATTTAAGTTAAATATCATAGTTAAAAGAAATTTGATTATATAATTAAATATTAAGTATATAAAAGAGTAAATAATAATGGAATAAGAAAGTTGTTATAACTAAATTCAAAATCATATATTTATTTTATTATGTTTTATTTTGATGATATCTATAATATAATAAATGATTGATCATAAATACTGATTTTTATTTTAAGCTTATATTCAAAGTTTAGTAGTAGTGCAACATTTTGACATGAATAACTGAATTTTATAATAAATTTATCCAACTTAAATTATTAATACAATCTTCTATTAATTGAACCACAGAAGATTGCTACTCTCAAATTGAAATATTTCACGAAGTTAAAAGTTCATTAAGTCTCAGCAATGTATTCATGGCTCAGTATTCTAGGAATTATGGCTGGATGCAAAATTTCGCTAAGTAATTATTGTACCAACACATCGAGCAAAAGATATTGCAAAGCTGCTACAATCAACAATGGCAAATAAAGATCCATCTATAATGATACCCAACCTTTGTCATATTCTAAAATAATTGGAAGTCTTTGATACTCAGAAATAATTCGTAACTAACATGAGTCGATTGGTCGTAGTTCCTTTGTGAGCATAGAAACAGTTTTATGAAACCACTCTGACTTGATGTTGAAGATGCTAAAGCAATTCTCAACAAATTATAGAGAAAAAAAGCATAATATTTATTGAGCTGATTCTGCATAATCCAGCTTCAATTCATCTTGCACTAGAAGTTTATCAACGTCACATAAAGAATTCACAGAGAACCTGAATAGAGTCATGATGCATAAAGACGCCAATTATCATGGTGACAGCGAATCTTGAATTAGTCTTCTAGGGTAACAAAGGATTCAATGATAGATTCACATGAAAATAAAATATTGCCAATCGAAGTCAGGTTGTGCTCTGAAGAACTCAGCAAGGCAATTTCTCTGAAACTTATAGAGCTTCTTTCAATGATAAGGGAATGGCAGCTTTTGCTTAAAAGAAAACGCATATTGCACCAGAGGTATCGACAATTAGTTTTATCAACGAGACCTACATAAATGGAAAAGGGTGGGCTGTGAAACAAAGATTCTCATTAATCTCAGCTCGAGAGAAAGATCTCTGAGCAGGATGTTCCATTTCCCTTCCTTTTACATGGAGAATCGCTTGGTAGCCCTGTAAAATCCCATTCGATAATTTTTCTGTAGATTCGATGGCAAAACAATTTTTGGAAAATGTCGAATTTAAATGGCAAACATAGATTCTCTACTTGATTATGATAAAAAAAACAATTGAGACTACTTCATTAGATTTGATGATGCATTTAATTCTGAGGAGGTGATACAAGAGTATAAAGCTAAAACATGAAGATCAAATAATATGTTAGAAAGGTTGAGGAACTTAAAAACAAATTCTCTCAACTAAGAACATCATTCCTTGAGAATTCCATTATATCTCCCTCTAAATTTACATAAATACTAACTAATCTACTTGAGATTATAAAGGTTAGATCACAGATCGATAAAAAATGTGCTCTTGTACAACCTAAATAAGCCTTGTAGTACTTCTAAGCTGCAGAATGAGATAGTATAGTGATTTAAGAATTCGAGTCACTGATCAAACAAGACGATAAGAAGCAAGATAACTTACTTTAAAGAAGATGATAAAATTATTAAATTATTAAAAGTGAATATAGTTGTATAGTGCATAATTTAAGAAGTTTAAATTCTTTGTAAATTATAGTTTTTTTTATTTAATTATAAACATATTTTGCATTAATTTTATTGTTTTTTCATCAAATTTTTCACGTACTATTATTTGAAAAGAGTGATTGAATTTTACAATTATAATGTTCATATAATTTATTACTACATTTTATCAACATATTATAAAACTCTAGTCATTATTATAAGTATTTTATCATTTTCTTTCATGAAACAAAGTCTGTCAATTTATCATAAATCAAAATAATGAGCATAAATTGTAGCTTTGTTGCTATAATGACACTTCCTTCTTTCACCTATTACATGCTATTTCCAATTAATATTCTTTTATTTCCATAATTTATTAAATAATTGGAATTAATTTTTATTCAAGTCGATATCTTTTATATATCAGAAAAATATTTTTTAAATATTTAACAATTGCTATATTAATATTAATTATTTAAACAAAATATGAATGAAAGTATAACAAAATAACTTAAAAAAACTTTAAAGTGAATATCAAATTAAAATCAGTTTATACGTGGTTAAATTCTTTTATGTAAATCCGCAAGAATATATTATAATTTAAATTATTACTTGAAATTATATATTTAAGTCTAAGAAAACCAATCTATTATGTGGATAACCTAGTTTATTGAAAGAATTTGATTAACCTTCTTTGTTTTTACTTTTGTTTCTTCAATGAATTTCCAAATTTATTCATATCTAAATTGTTGTCCGTTTTTATCTCTAGTTTTGGGCTTTTCTGAGAATTTTTAAATAGTTACCATGAAATAAAATTGTCATAATATTTTCATAAAGTAAGTCTGGCATTCTGGACCCTTATTTTACTTATTTGGCAATAATATTTGAGCATAGTGAATGTGTGAAGAATATGAAATGTACCTTTATTTTTAGTTACCATGGAAAGTGAGAGTTAAGTGTCTTAAATAAAATCATTTATTAATTCTTAAGAATCCTTCTTTTCTCATTTTTACCCAAGTGATTATTTCGATACTTTAATGGTCATGGTCATAAAGATACTTTACTTTTAATTATATATATTCATATATACAAATAGCTTTCTTGATATAATTCTACAAAAGGAATATTATTCATGACTTAGCCATCCACAAGAATATTGTAATTCAATTTTTTATCCTAATGGAGCTTATTTAAAATCACATCATATCAGCTGCCAATCAATTCTTCAATGTTATTATTATAATACCAAATTCCATAATTCTTAGCCATTTACCCTTCTTTGGTACTAGATTTAGGTACAATAAATTTGTCTATAACTCGAATTCGAATATCTCAATGACATTATTCTTCAATTTATCATCAAATTATTATTATTCTTGTTAAACTTTCACTAATTAAGTAAATATTCTCTTGGTATACTGTATAGCATTTATGATAAGCAACGAATGATTTCGTCATAGACATCTACTCTAAATTCCTCTTAAATTCTCTCCTGACTTTAAGTTGGATCTTTACAATTTTACTAAAATGAAGACTTTTCAAACATTTAACCTTCTAAACAGGTATGTTATTGTTCAATACTAACTAACTTTGCAAACAATTCTTTATTTTCAAATTTTATAGTTTAATAATCTTAAATATACTGAATTTTATGCAACTTTTATTCGAGTATCTGAGATTTCATTTTATGACCAGCGTCTTATTTCTATCAAAGCAATTAATTATGGTTCCATAATTATTATTTTTAGAGTATGCTTTGCCTATTTTTGTTAGTGCTCATAGCATTGAAGCTTTTGGTATCTTTTTACTAATTAATATTGCTAATTTATAAACTTCATAAAAAATAATTGATAGTTTAAACCATTTTTTTATGCTTCTAAAATAATTAATTAAAAGAAAATTCTAAATATTATATTAATTTCTTTAATTATTTCCAAATGCAATTCAATTATTTTGTAATAATCAATTAAATTAACGTAATTAAGTTATTGATCAATTTGAGTCTTATATATAAAGAGGTTGTTCATTCTACATTTATATTATTAATATAAAATGAGATTAATTTAAACTTTTATATAATTAAGTGGTACTTCATTGACTTGGGAAGTGTGATGCTTATACTTTGTAGGTATTTTTTGAGTTACCTATTATTGCAAAATTTATTAATAATGTTAATGATGAGATTAATGCAATGTTTGATATTAATAATAGTAACTCTGAGAATTATGGCCCTCTAAGATGCATACCAATTGGTTGTTTCAGTATTCCAATGCTACTGATTTTATAAAAATGTTTTATTAATATTAGTGTTGAAATTAAATTGATTTAAGAGTTCTAGGATAGTGAATAGGCTATGGGAATATTACCTAATTTTTATATTTAAATATAACTTTAATTATAAATATTAATTAAAGCAATAAAGATAATACTTTAAAATCCAGGAAATCAAATATTTATTTTAATTATTTTTTGCAAATACTTAATTTTATATACTTTAATCTAAAAATAATGACTAATTCTTCAATTATATCTTTTAGTTTTTCGTCTATTATACAATTAATTATGAATATGATTTACTTTTACCAATAATAATACTCAATTAATTGTTAAAGTTACAAATTATATTCGCAGTTTTCCTTAGTTTACTTACTTGTTTTTTATGATTGATAAATTATGAATTTTTCAGAAATTTCTCTTTAAGACTTCTGGAAATATATTATAAAGTAATTAATAGAAAAAAAAATGATTATCGAGTACCAAAGTCATTCTAATAAAGTTTTGGTATTAAAGTACCTTTAAAGATTAATGGTATAGTATTTCGAAGAATCCCAGTCATTTATTAGGAATACATTGGTCTTAATGGTGATTATGATATTTTTATAGGTTAAAGTTGATTTATCAAATAGTTATTAAGTAAATTGGGAATCATTTTGTAACTTACATCGATACTTAAAACTGCTTTATCTTAAAAAAGACTGTTTAAGTATGTTTTTGCTGCAAACTGTTACAGTATTTATGTTCTTTTTGAAATTGATCGCTTGTCATAGTAATATAAACCTTTTGTTGGTTGATTCTATCTAATTCTTTAAACAATGTTGTCTTTAGTTTAATTAAACCTTCCTCAACTTGATTTATAATGTCTAGTAATTATTTTATTGAGATAAATTCAGCACAATCATGAACTTCTTTTCATAAAAACGTCAAAATTCAGTTATTACTTTATTGTTTTCTCACTAATTATTATATTCCTGTGCTAAATTGATCTATTTATGTAAATTAATTAAGTTTAAAGCAGTATATTTAACCTTTGACATACTTGTTTCTTTGAAATAGAGTCATTCTTCACCAATTAAGAAATCAAATCAAGGTCGATTCTTTCAATATATTTCACTCGTTTCATTTAGTCTGCATATTAACTTTTGTCAAATGCTTAGGTATACTTCTTAGACCAATAGTTTTAGGTTATTCAGAATAAGTTACAACTTTGCTGATTGTTGTTCATAGTGATTAAATTGTTTCTTTAGCTTTAAATAAAATTATGTAAAAATTTGATAAAAGAAAATATAAATACAGGTGCAAAAGTGTAAATTATTTAGTTATTATAGTAACTTAGTAATTTGACATTAGTAAATATGCAATTTAATTATACGCTATTTTTATAGTTATTCTACTTATTTTTACTATTCATCTTTTTGTACAACAACAATCCTTTTATTCAAGATTACTAATTTGTGCAAAATCTTGGATTTTTCTCTTCTAGTTTTCTGTAATCAATTTTTAGCCTTGAAAACACTACCTAGAGCTTGAATAATCCAAGATATCTTTAGATTTTATCATAATTGTTATATTCTTCATTAATTAAGAATATTTTGATTTCAGCTTTAATATAAAATGTACAGAAACGAAGTAGTTTTGTTATGGCGTTTGTTGAGGAATTTCTCTATCTTGAGTTAATGCTGATTATCATTAATTTGTAGGGTATCTTATTATTATTCACGATTTTTTTGAAATAAAGTGAATTGTATTAAAAAACATATTAAGACTATAAGAATATTAAAACATGTCTGATCAGAAGGGGCAGTGCCATTCATTTAAAATGTAAGTTACAAAAATCATATCTAAAAAATTAATTTTACAGGGGTGGCACCAAGATCGATTGAGAAGTACATGCGAGCAAGAGTCAACTGAAGACTAAGAAAAACACAAAAAAAATTACACTCACGCTAATGGAGCTAAGTATGAAGGAGAATGGAGAAATAATAACGTTTTTTTAAAGATTTCCATTTTTGATTATTACATTTACTATTGCTATTATTAATTATAAATTTGAATTTAAATTTCAACTTATTTTTAAAAAAATCTTGATTATTATTATTATTATTATTATTATTATTATTATTATTATTATTATTATTATTATTATTATTATTATTATTATTATTATTATTATTATTATTATTATTATTATTTAATGCTTTACAGAAAATATTACTGGGGATTAAACCAACTAGATAGTATATAATCATTTGTGCAGGCCTCTAAGTATAGTTTGTTTCCAATCTGATAAATCCAAAGCATTAGTTGAAATTTTAAATCTTCCTAGTAATTTTATCTTAGTCTTCAAATCCATCTTTACTGGAGTTGGAGCTAATTATATTTTTCGCAAAGCCTAAAATTGTGTATATTTCTCCATTGTTGATGAACAGAGCATAAATTGAGCAGAGAAGTTGTCCATTTGCACCACTCTCTTCAATAATCGATAGTCCATAGAGGTGGAAAGTCCAACTCTTACAAATCTTAAGAGAGCTGTTTTCTTTTTCAATGTTCATTGTTTTTACCCTTTTTAAATATGTTTATCCAGACGTCATTGCACAAATCTTATTTTTGGTGATTGAACTAAAGACTATTTTGGCTAATTCGAGTTATGATTCCTCTTACCCCATTATTTCTTCCTTCAATGCTAGCTATAATTTCCTTTATGCTTTATAGGAAAGCCCAAGTAGATTTTAAAGTAGCATAATCCAATTTCTTTGAAGATAAAAAGCTTTTCTATAAAAGCTGAAATTTATTCTTGATGCTCTATTTTTTTGACTCATGATTCAAAGCCATCTCATCCAATGGTGTTGTCGTCCTCAATAATATTTAGTAATGCAAGCATATTCCTTTGAAACATTGAAAGATGGAGCTAAAGTGGAGTCTGATTCCTGCTTTCATTCATCGATATGCTTAAGAAAGTAAATCTTAACATTTCTTCAAGAACTTTATGCTTACTCAATTAGTAAAAAGTGTAAAAGAGTTGCTATATTATGGGCTTGGTATTCTTAATGTTTTTTATGGGTTTTTTTCAAAAACTATTCCAACCAGTAAACAAATAAAAAGCGCTAAGTAGTCTAAGGTGTTGCCAATAATGTAAGCAGTAGTATTATGCAATAAATAGTTGGAGCAGCTCTCGATTGTCCTTACTGTATTAACGCATGCTACACGATCTTAATCAGTAAAAACACAGTTATGATGTTTTGCTCTTTTCCATGACCACTGTTGCTTTCGAGACACTTTTTTCAGAGTACTGTCAGGTGTAAAGTGCCTTAATTAAATAAATTAAATAAACTTTGTTGATCTATAGCTTATTCTTAATTGCAATACCTAAACTTAGATATTAGTTTTAATTAGGAACAAAGAGTATAAATATTAATTAAAAAATAAGTTATTAAAACATTTCTACTTTAATTTGAATATATTTTAGCGATCTCCTTAATGATTAACAAATTAATCTTTTAAGTAGCTCTTCATCATCTATTTGCTAACAAATTTGAGTGTTTATAAATAAAACATAAACATTGTTAAACACTATTTTAAAAATTATATTTTCAAGATCATCAAACTGCAATGAATGGTCAGAAACTTATCCCCAGCTTGCTGTTCTTTCAATAATTCTGTTAGATCTGTCATTTATCATGATTAATTCTTGGGTGAGTCTTGTACTTGAAGACAATGGGGCTTCCATATTTTTAACATAGTTAAATCCAAATATTCAAACTATGGATCTATAGCTTATTGCAGGCACTAAGTGAATAGTTAGCAAGTTATATAGCTTATCTTAGTATTTATCGATATCTTTGAGTTATAAATTGGTGAATGAGTTTAAATAGAATTATTATTGCGTTCTAATATAATTTAAGAATGAAACTATTGTATATCTTAATACTATCTGTGCATCGTGTTTATTTATCTTTATGATAGATTTTATGTCTTGTAATTATTCACTATTTATGAAAGCATTAGCCATTCACTAAATTGTAATTAATTGCTTAATTATTAAATACACAACAAAAATAATCATCCCAGAGTAGCAAGCTTTATCTTGTTTATTAACTTTTGGACTTATAATTCAATCACTTGATGAACTACAATTTTAGTAAAGTAAAGATGCACTTAGTTGACAAAAAAATGAGCTAAAAGAAGGAACTGTATGATTTTTTTCCGTTTATGAGCATGGAGCATATCTCCCTGAAAAGTCCTATTGTAACATTTACTTTCTCAAAGCAATATAATAAGATCAAAGAATGTTAGATGGATTGATGTTTGGTATTAGAGCAAATCTTATGCTAATTGCAGCTTTTCCATAAAAAGAAGGGCTGACTGCTGATGATTTCTTAGATTTAGAGAGAATTAAAAGATTTTTGCAGATGATCAATAATAATCAAGATTTGTTATAAGAATATAAAAATTTTATAATGTTTACGAGATAAGTATAAATTTATATATTCGATTAACTTCTTAGGAATTAATAACTATGATATTATACCAAATTAGCTTACAATTTTATTAACTTACCATTAGTATTATTGAAATATCTTAAGTCCTATAATTATTTTTTTTTTTACAAACCTACATTAGTTATATTTGTCATTTGAATTAACAATTTAGTTAGACTTATAAATGCATTTCAAGTAAATTTTAAGCAAAATATAGTTCATAATAATTTTTCATTTAGTTATTCACATATACATCAATATTCAAGGTATTAAGCGAGTCTAATTAAAATGAGGAGACTGTTTAAAATAAATAAAAAAAGAGATCAAATAAAATTATGTTCATATCAATACACATGTGTTAAGATTAAACAGTCATTAATTATAATAAAGTTTGAGTAGATCCTTATTTAACTTTAATTAATTAATCAACTATCTAAAAATGGAATTTTTGTATTTTTTCAACTTTTCTGATTTTTTATATTCTTGTTAATCGATCATGTTGATGTTTAGCTGATCTTTAAGTTTTTTTCATAAATTTTTCATAGATATCTTCAAAGTATCTTGAGGAAATCTTCCTCAAAAAATAAAAAGTCTGGAGACTGTGGAGAGTGTAGAGTTTATCATCAGCAATAACAAAAGTAATAGCATCAATATCACTAATAATCTCAAAATCTAGCATTATAAGGAGTCTGGTTGAAATTCTATAGAATTTAAAAATTTACATCTCTGATTCTTTCATTGTTTTCAACAACATCATCTTCAATATTAGGTCTTACATTCATGAATTTAAGATAAACAAGATGTTTAGGAAAAATCCCAGACTCCTTATAATGGTTGATTTTGAGATTTTTAGTGATATTGATTCTATTTCTTTTGTTATTGCTGATGATAAACTCTACACTCTCCACAGTCTCCAGACTTTTTATTTTTTGAGGAAGATTTCCTCAAGATACTTTGAAGATATCTATGAAAAATTTATGAAAAAAACTTAAAGATCAGCTAAACATCAACATGATCGATGCCCTAAAATAGAAATAAATCAGAAAAGATGAAAAAAAGCAAAACTTCCATGTTAGATAGTTGATTAATTAATTAAAGTTAAATAAGGATCTACTCAAACTTTATTCTAATTAGTGACTGTTTTATCTTAACACATGTATATATTGATATGTACATAATTTTATTTGATCTCTTTTTTTTATATTTTAAGCAGTCTCCACATTTTAATTATACTCACTTAATATACAACAACTATATTACATTTAAAAGTAAATAGTTTTTTAATAGGGAAGTTATAATAAAAGAATTCAATTTTTATATATTATTTCATTGCTACTTTTTTATTATTTTTTTATGTTACTTCTTTTATTTATTGGATATTTTAATAAAAGTTAAGTTTCCCATACTAAATTCAATGCAACAAAACGTTAATACATTTTTATTGAACTTTAAAAGTAATAAAATTTTCCAAAATTTTCCAAATGGGAGCTCTCTTACTTTAGACTTTTCTCTCTTAAAATGCAAAATTTATAAATTCAAGAACAAATCATCAGAGCAGTGTATGCCTTACATACTCCAATAACCAGTTCTTCATCAACAATATCAATATGACAAAATGCAAATTTTATATAGTGATTATTACTACAGATAACTTGTCTATCGCATGAAACTTGGTCTAATAGCATTCAAAGGGAACTCTTGTCTTCATCTTGTTAAATAGCTCTGCATTAAACTATTGTATTATTTTGATTGTTTTACTGTTTTGATAAAGTTAGATCTCAAAAATACTTTTATTAATTGGTAATTAAAGTAATTGATGGAAAGGTTCTAGTTTACTCTAAATAATAGTCAAACCGCATAGTTATTAAACGTGACGTAGTAAGTGGGATATTGAGTTCCTTTTCCATTAAGATTGAGTCAGGACCAGTCCTCGCTTAATCTATAGTAATAATAGTATTTTAGGATCTGTTAATCACCATAGAATAAATGGAGATATGATTTGATGAAAATTAATGAATTTTGATTCTAAGAATAGCAGACTCATAAATACAACAAAGTCCTAGAAAAAAGGAGTCTATCCTCAATGGAAATCTTATCATATCAATCAGAAATCTCTCAGGCAATTCCACTTCTTTTAAGAAAAATTCTCACTTCAAATTCAGGAAATAGTGATAATGCAAAATAATTGCCAACGAAAACATTAAGATGGCAAATTTAAGACTAACTCTCAAAATCTAGAAATGTGCAAATTTGACTTGAGTAAAGTGCCTTAGTTTGCTATTAGATAGATAAGATGCCTCAATATTTCAACTCCTGCAACAACATTATTAACTTAGAAGCTTTAATACTTTTTATTCTGAATAAAAAGATTATACTAAAACTAATGTTCAGCATTGGGCTTAATTTTACTTTCTACTTATGAAATATATATTTTAGAAGCTACGAATATAAAATTTAAGCTTTAAACAGTATAACAAAATATCTCAAGACTATGATTAAAGTATCGGAAGACGTAGAATAGAAGTTTCCTAGTCTTGTTATTTTTCATACCATTCCATCCAATAATTTGAAGTGATGCTACAAGAATGTATTTTAAAGTATCATCAAAAATCTTTTAACTATATCCCAAATATATATCAATTTCATCAAGATCGTTGGTCTGCTTATTTTATTGGCAGTTCATCGACTTTATGAATTAAAAATTATTATATAAACATATTCAAATTTAAGAAGATAATTACCAATAATATGAAATAGCTTTATAAAGACAAGCGTGGAAGATAATTATAAATGTAGAAGATGATATTCACTTATAAAGCTGTGACTTAGTTAAAAAGAAATATTCAAATAAATTAATATATGCATATTATTATATGAAGCATTTATGTATTTTTATATTTTACATTCATCCTATTTTTCACTTACTTTTAAAAAGATAATCCTCTATTCTTGATCACTATAATCATTTCATTAAATTTTTGTATTTTTATAATTATGTTCAAGATAATCTCTCTGTTTAAGTATTCCTACAAAATCAATGTGAATGTATTTATCTGAACAAGACGCATGTTTGTGAAATACAACTATTCCTTGACAAATATACTATCAACAATACGATTTACAATGATTACAATGCAAGAAAGAAAGCAAGAGACAGATAACATTAATAAACTAATTGTCAACATGAAGCCAGAATATGCAAAGGCTTTGAGATAATCCGTGGATTATAGTGGTAAGTCATTAGCAGTTTAATCTATGTTTAGTTAAAGAAGGGTTATCGGTACATTTAATAAATAATCATCGCAATAATTAATAATTAAATTGAGCGACTTAGAAGAACTTATAAGTTAAATAGTAAGCACTTAGATGATGCAGTTTATAAATATAGTATGAGACAAAAAAGAGAATAGAAGATGATTTTATGGACATGTGATCTTTAATAAGTGAACGATCTGATTGCAGATCTTCTTATTCAATTAAAAACACAAAAGAGGTGTGATGGATAAATAGGAAAAAGTATTATTTAATTAACAAACTCTCACTGAAAATTTTCACATAATGAATATTCAAATAAAATAGGACAACTTAAATATAATAATGAATTAGATTTCAATTATTACACAAGAATCATTAAATCACTTTTAGGGTCAATAAGCATTCATTGTTTGAGCTAATAAGTTATATTTTTTATTATTAGGAAAAATAATTAAGACCATTTACAAGTTATTCTTTAAAAAATTTTGGTACTGTTCCTAGAACCTCTATTCGTTATTTTTAAGATCTGTTAACTTAATTTTATATTCTTATTATTTTGCTAAATGTATTAATATGCACTAACTTCATTAAAAACAGTTTGCATTATTAATTAAAGATTTAGATAATATGCACATAAAAAAGAAGTAATAATCAGGATAATGATAAGAATAAAGGATATGAAACTAAAATACAAAGAATTAAAAATAAATAAATATTCAAATGACTTTATAATTAATACAAATATATATTCATATGAATAAAAAAATAATTGTAGATTATTATAATTATAAGGAAAAAAAAGCAAAGAGTATTATTATTATTTGTTATTCGTAAAAATAATTTATATTAGTATTTGATGTTTAAGATATTTCATGCTTTTCTAGTCAAAGTCCAACTGATATTATTGAGGTCACACAAACCTCTCCTAACATTTCTATTGCTTTTTTACTTTCTTAGAATCCTTCTCTCTACATTTCTAGGTGCTTTAACTTACTCAACTCATATTGATAGAGAAATTATGGTCAATTTTGGAAAGTAGATTTTAGGACATTTGGGTCAAATTTTGATAAAAATTGTTATTTTACATAAATTATATTTTTTTGGTTGAAAATCTTCAAAATCCCTATTTTTATGTGAACATTGATTTAAATTTTAAATTGATATCAATTATATTTAGAATGCTAAATTTTTCTTTGTTTATTAGGCTTTTCTTTTAAATCTGAGATATTATAATATTGCTAGATTATTTTTTTATTGATACCATGACCAACAGCATAGTAAATTGCCCTTGGCATATAATTTTGGTATATGAAAATTCCTTTAAAAAACCTTTATTTCTTCTTTCCCTTATTTAAGATATCTTCTATTGTTCTACTTCATCTAAATATTTAGATTTTATATATTTTATAATTTTTGAGTTAAAATGTCGTCAAAACCAACGAATATAAATATTGTCATATAATGATAAAAATATAATAAACTATGAATATTTACAAATATAATAAAATCGGTGTGAATTGAGAAATATAAATGAGATATTCAAGATCATGAGAAATTTAAATTTTTTAATTGGCAAGAAAAAAATCCAAATTAATATCTTATTTATTTTTTATCTTTTATTTAACAATTTTAATTATATTATAATTAAATAAAAGCCATATTTATAAATAATTATCTTTATTATAATTTTTATTAAAGTGAATGATCTATGTCTGAACTTGATATACCTAGCTTCTTTTTTGAAAACATTAATTTTTCTATGATATTCACTAGAATAAATTGTAAGAATTGAGAATTAAGATTGTAGGGTTCAGGAGTGCTTTCTTGATTAAATTGATAGTCTTGATAAAAGGATTTCATCTTTTGTAATCTTGAGTCTAATCTTCGATATCCAATAATGATTGCCTCACATTGAAAGTGCTTAAGTCAAATTGGCTATAGTTATGTTCAATAAGCGAATGCTATTGTATTTTAATTAATATATCTTTCGCATTAAATTATTTTATTGTTCTTTTCAAATAAAGATTCAAATTTTATTATTTGCTTATATTCTTTATTTTTTGTTTTTTATTCTTTTTTAATCTTTGAATTATACATTTACATTTTTTTCACTGTTTCAGATTCATATTTTATTTTTATATATATTATTATATAGCATTTATTTATTAATTAATCTTTGCTCATTTATTTGTTATTTGAATTATTTAATTTTTGGGTTATATTTCTTATAAGATTATCATCAATTAGATTATTTTTTATATTAAAATCTATCTGTTAATTAATCAATACGATCTTCTTTTTATTTCTAAAGCTAAATATTCTATTTGAATAGAGAATTAATTATCTTAATTTAAATATTTGAATATAAAGAAAGAAAAAGAATGTTAACTAAGGGTCTTTCATCCCATGTTTATTGATAATTGATTGTAAAATAAAATCCTCTCATTTTCTCTAATAACCCCTACTCCATAATTACGTTATTTTTCATCGCTTATGAATTGTTTGTTAAGTTATTTGTTATATAATGCAATAAAGTCCTAAGTTTATGAATATATACGAGTTTTATGGCTTAATTAAGTATTAACTTGTCTTAATTACAATTAATGGCGCTTAATACCTCCAACTTGCAATCTAGTCCCGAATGAGTAATAACTTAATTGACAATTATCAGAATTTCTATTGAAAAATGAGTCTAAACATAGTGACAACAACGAGTTGAGGTGATTTGCCAGAGTTGGCCATTGCATCTTGTTTATCAGAATTTAGAGTGGTTACTCAAATGCAAGAAATATTGATTATTGCTTCTCTCAACAAGAAATTGAGTAGATTTCGTTGAATAATCAAATAAATTCTTTTCAATTGATCTTAATAGTATCTTCAATGAGTCGCCAGCCTCTCATTACAGTTTGATAAATTATGAGGTAGAAAGAGACCAAATACACCTAATTTGAGGTCCTTTTAGGTATTAAGACAATTAAGATAGCGCTCTTTCTTAATTAAGACAGCAGATTAATAGTATATAATCTTAATTTTTAAATTTAAATTTCTCAATAAAGCGGTAAAAGTATGTTAAACCCTAAAAATTTGGAAATTCTTGAGGCCTCAATGAATTTTAAAAGCCTTAAAAGAGATTTAGCTTCAGAAAACATCAATTCTATTAAATCTCTTGAATTCTAGAAAAGACCACCTCAATCTGTCATTTAATAGAGAGTTTAGAAAGGAGATTAATAGACTGAAGAGAACCTATCACAACCAGAGAGAAAAAGAGGAAGAAAGCCATAATATTTAAACGCAAAATTTCCAGAATTGATTGACAAAGCAAAACTAATTCTACCTCATCACAGCTATGATATAAGCAAGATACTCGAAATGGAGGAATTCAAGCCTTTGATTGGATCACAGGACTTGTCCAGGTATTTAAGCAAGTTTATCCTCAATAAAACTACCAAGAATTAAACGAAATCGGTCAAAGACAAGAGCATTGGGAAAATTTCATTAACTAAACATTTGATTAATAATCAAACTGACTTCATTGAAGTCGGTATGCCGCACTTTCCTGGAGAAGACCTGAAGCCAGTCCAAATTGATAATCTCAATTCTCAAGTAAATTATGGCGCCAAGATACAATCTGAAATAACCTCTATTTATATTAGAGAATATATTATACTTAAGCCTTAGGGTAGACAAGACTTTATACATAAAATATTCAATAGGAACAGCTAAAGTTTAATGGAATTTCTATAAAATTTAAAAACTGCTTGTTCAGAAAACTTATATGAGAACATGTTCAGACTGATTTATGAGTTGAACATGAGCTCAAGCGTAAACCTATCAATAAAGACAAGGCTCTTTGTTTCCTCATTGCTCTATTACAACCACGAGATTATAGAAATCGATTAGGACCTCTTAAAGAGTTCTATGCTGTTGCTTGCTCAAAGACCTAATACTGAGCAAGCTCTCGGGCTATCAAACTATATTTTCATTAATGAGCCATAATGTCTGGAAAAGCTATAAGAAGAAGTATTTAATTTGGATAAAAGCAACATCGGAATTATTCCTCTTATGATTGGAACATTTTAGCTATTCAAAATAGATTCGCAAGCTGTAAGATTGCTGCCTAATACTCTACTGTGCTTGAATAAAGCTTTTATCTAAATACTAAAGGAGGATCAAGGCCTAAGACTAATTCGTCATGTGCCAATCAACGTTGTTGGGGACTTTATTTAGATATGCGCTCTTTCAAGTTCCCCTTCTTTCTAAAAACTTGACAAATTCATAAACACAATGAGCGAGATCTTTATACAAAAATGGGATTACATTGATTAAGAGGACTTTACTTTTTTCTTGCAATCAGTGTCTCTTGAGCTAAAGTAGCGTAATCCGCTCTGGGTAAACAAGATCGATGAGCTCTCTGAGCTTAGTAACAACTTGGCATTTATCCAACAAGAAAAAGGAATTAGATGCAGGAGAGATATCATTATTGATTGCCTTAAAGCAGATTTTACAAAGCTAAACTTGCTTATGCATACACCAAACAAAGCAAATGACTTTAATGAGTAGGAGCTCAAGTAGATAATAAGTAAGTTTAAGAAACTGAACTCAGATTCTATATAAGTTTAAGACTTTTGTTTAAAAATGCAATTGCAAGCTTTCAACGAATCAAAATAGCTGAAATTATTCTAGTAGTTAATGGGATTTTCTTTCCTGTCACTTTAAAAACTTTGCTTGAATTTCCTAATGTGGCAAAACTAAAAGTTTACTTTCATCAATTTTGGGGTGGGAAACGGAAAGACTCTTTTATGTTCTACCAACGCAATTTTACTAGCTTAGCAGCACAGAGAACCTGTTTTCGTGATTGGAAAGAATGAGCATCTTGTTTTGAGGGATGAGAAAAACTTCGAAAAACTGATCATAGGCTTATCTCTAAATGTTAACGTCAATTAATACAGCTCTTTACCTGGTGTCTATTACCTGACTTAAAAGGTGCTTGAAAATGTGTCCGCAAATTAAGAATTCAAGGATATTTGGAAGAATTCGTTTGTGATTATAGATGAGTATGATTGGATCTTGTTAGAAGGGTGTGTTAAATAAATT
The DNA here is from genome assembly GCA_000711775.1 of Oxytricha trifallax. NCBI lineage: Eukaryota > Ciliophora > Spirotrichea > Sporadotrichida > Oxytrichidae > Oxytricha > Oxytricha trifallax. Next base: position 19,984 of record ARYC01006309.1, read on the forward strand.
GGAGATCTGTTTGATTTAATTTCTACTGCGAAGGGGATCGTTGGTTTCACTGGCTCCGTTATTTCACAAAAAGAACTGAGCTGCCTAAAGGTTGCATTTGATACGGAGGAAACTGTGTTTCCAAAACTAAGCTGTCTGATGGGGGATAAGATAGTTAAGTTACAATAGGAACTGGTTTCATCAAATTAAGTGGATTATTGCAAGAGAATTTACGAGATTTGTCTCAAATATTGCAAGCTGACTCCTGTTTTGATAGTCGCTCAATAGTCTTACACAATAATAGAGAATTACTTTAATAAGTTTGCATACATTCCTTTCCATTCTATGAAAAATGTTAAAGGTCCTAAGCTTGAGGTCTAGTTTGAATAATAATTTTCTTAAAAGAACATTGATGGGCAATTCGGAGTGTTCCTCATGAACGAGCAATAAGGAAGAGGAACTGATTTCAAAACTTCTCATGAAATCGAGTTTAATTGAGGATTATTCTTGATCGTTGGTGATGTGTTTTCTACTAGGTCACTTGATTAAATTATTGGGAGGGTCGGAAGACTTAACAAGAAAGGCACTTATTAACAAATAATATACAAGCAAGGTTGCAAAGAAACAGTTGAATAGGTCATCTAATTTCAATAGCAAGTCATGGAAAATTAAGCACATTTAAAACTGGGAGCGCTTTAAACATACCTTGGGATTTTGAAGGGAAGCTAATCAAAATCGATGCAAGATATTAAACGCTCAAGAATGGAGTGTAAAGCAGCGATTGATGTGTCCATAAATGCTAATGAAGTCAGTGTTCATTCATTTTAAAATCATGATAGCTCCATTCAAAATATAATGAATTCAAGTAGCAGCTAAAGTGAAAATGCCTACTTAAATGATTAAAGCGGCTTGTAGTTATCTCAAAGTAATCTAGCCCCTTCATAAGAATAACCTAAGATCTTGAAAGATGCTAGCGAAGCTTCAATTTCAGAACAATCTCTCCCTCTTACTGAAAATGAAGTTAACAAGTCAGCTGATTTCATGGAGGAAGTATAGGACAAGATTGAGAAAGAACTACCAGGGAAGAAAAACAAGAGATAGATAAAGCAAGATTCAAAGGCCAGAGTAAAAACAGAGAAAATAGATCCAGAAGCTCAATAAGTTGTAGAAAATTCTATTGACCTCAGTGGGAAAAACCTCGCTAAAAAGTCACTTAACAAAAACAAACTTGCTGAATAAAATGCTTTCTAGAAAATTGACTCTATTGTAGGGTTGAACAGATATGGTCGCAACATTATGAGAAGAGCAGTGACCTCCGATAATTAGGCAATTACAACAAAAAAGAGATAGAAATAATCTGTCATACAATCATTGTGATTAAAAATGATCATGGGAGACAGAGGAAATTTGACAACAAATAATTTCAATCTTAATGATGTTAAATTAAATTTAAGAGTTTGAATGATAAAAAATCATTTTGCACATTCTCCATCAATTCATATTTTAATTTTGGTGCTCGTTTAGTAACCTTCCTCCATCATCAATCACTCCGCTCTCGTGCAATGAATGAACTAATTCTTTGTAATTTAGGAGTTCATCAATTTGCCCTCTCATGCCATTGAACTCATCTCTCATTCTTTTGTTCTCCTATAAATATTTCTATTTGCTTCCCTTTAGAGCGAATTCTTCTCCTTTAACTTCCTCTACTTCGTTCATTCTACGTTTTCTTTGGGAACTTTGCTTTATCAAATGAGCAGATCGGCCTTTTTGTCCTAAAAAATCATTATATTTTATTGCTCTTACCGCTGTAGGATAGGGAACTTTGCAGAGCTTGAGCAAACTCTGGCTTCATGTGCACAATAAGGTTTTATGTTTAATCAAGTCTTTCTCTTCTTTTCAATTTAGCCTCGTAAATCATTTAGTTTACCCCGTCTTTGTCTAATGAGAGCAACATGTCGCATAATCATTTTTTGTCTAAATGGAGCCAATAACTCTAATCGAGGAGATAGATTAGTAAAGAGGACTTCTTCCTCGCATAATCTAAGAAGTCTTCAGCAGTGAGGCCCTCAATTTAGGGCACAGCAGCAACAAACCACATCTGATCTCTTGAGATACTAAATTCTAAGAATCTACCTAATCTTACCTCTTTTTCTCCGTTTAAAATGGCTTTGAAAAAGTAAACATTTGACCATGTTAACCTTGGTAGATAGGCTCCACACTCTTGTGTCAAGAAGTCGTATAACTCCTTTTTGTTTCCAATCTTCTCTCTTACTTGGTGCACGTTGACTTCTTATAATCTTTGTTGCATTTTTTAGTTATTACTACAACTTTAAATAATAATTCACTGATTCCTCTAGTTATTAATCTCTGAAATTTTTGTTGTCTAATTACAGCTATTTATTAATCACTAAAAATGAATTATTATATTTATTAGAATAATTATTCTCTTTAGAGAAAAGTTATTAGTTCATTGTTTTTCCTTGTTAGTGCTAAAATAATTCTTATCAAATATGGAGCGTTTAAAGCAAAGTGATATCAGGAATTTTTACAAACATAATACTGATAATTCAAGTTAAGACTCCTTTGAGTCCGATGCTTCATCTGAGATGAAGGATTTGAATTAATCAAGTTTAGTCATAAAACTTAATTACATTTCAACGCAACTTATAAAAGCTTAAATATCACAGGAAGGGCCAATATAGATAGTGGAACTTGACCTAGATGAAAATAATAGAATAGAAAGTTAGCTATTAGAGTAATCTCGCCAAAAAAATTATCCAAGCTAGATTATTGATCCCTTTGCACAACTTGAATAAATAAAATAGAACACAACGATTGAGTAGTATTTTTCCCGAGAATTAATTACCGACTACCTTGAGAAAGCTTGTATTCTACATTTCAGACTATAATTGGGTTAAAATATGGACAATGAATCTAAAGTCTATAATGAAACCCATTCAAAATAAGTTTTCCAATAATTCAAAAAGTAATGTGAGACTGCTGCCTTGATAGATGATAAAGAAGAATTGCATCTCTAGGCCTCTTAAATTCAAAACATAAAAGCTGAGCAGAACGTTTGGAAGAAAAAATAAAAACCAATAAGCACTTAAGGGATGGAAAGTAGACTTTATAGCTTGTATGAAAACTTTAAGGTTAGCAAGCAAGCCTTAACGAGGAGATTTAAAGTATCCTACTACAGAGTTAATTAGATAATTCAAAAATTCGAAAAATCAAGGTCTACACAAAATTATGAGAATTAATAGATAAAAGCTTATAAACTTAGTGGAGTTGCTTTACTTATTTCCAAGATCGTTTAACAGCATCAAGGGCTTGTATCTCTTCAATAAATTAGTAGCCTGTTGAAAACATCGTTTGATGTAAATCAGAGCATATCATAAATACGTATAATCATGAGGAAACACCTTCATTATAGTTTTAAAAAGATCTACTATTTAGACAAGCGTTCTTCTAATTACAGATCAAAAAGCCTAAGACGACTAGCTGCTGCTAATTACATTTAGTTACTGTTCGATAATAAGATTATTATAAATGTGGATGAGAGCAGTATTTAGCACAACAATCCCTCTCAGAAAGGTTGGGGACCAATTGGTGTGTAAAGTTTCTCAACTTTAAAGCGACGAGTAAGCAAACTCAATATAATTGCTGCCGCATTTAGCGATGGCCAAATGCATTTCACAGTCAACTCAGGGAGAAATAATAGCTTAAGCTTTTATAACTTCATCTTAAAACTTTGCTGTCTACTTGAAAAATAAGATCAAACTTGGCGAGAGAAGTTTATTGTGCAGATTGACAATGCTACATATCATAAAAGTTCGTTTGTCAGAGAAAAGTTCAAACTACTTAAGATTCCCATAGTTTTCTTAGGCCCCTACTAGTTTAATCTGGCTCCAGTAGAGAAGATTTTTGCGCATATTAAAAGCTTCTACTTTGATTCGAAATTCTTCAATACTGGAAATAAGTAAGTAAATTCGTAATTCTTGTTCTTAACAAACTTATTTAGAAAACAAATGATTTTAAACTATGCCAATCATATAAGGAGTCTCAATTTTAATTGGTTGCCAAAAGCTTACCTAAAAAGCCTAAATTTCGCTATGCTTTATCTTACTGAAGCAGATTCTTGTTGATTTTTATGTCTAAAGACATTTAGTTTAAGAACCAGCTAATGTTAAGTTAAATTTTCTGCCTTATATATTTTATTTAAAAAATTATTCCATAAGAGTTTTTGCTAAAATATTCTTATATTTGCTAAAGATTTTTATTAGAAATTTGAAATCTCCCTGGATCTTTACTTCATTTTTTTTAATGGTGAACTGAATAATTAATGATAAATTCGTGTAGGTACGCCAATTTTTTCTTAGCTTGGACTCAAATAATATACCTATTTTGTATTATTCTAAGATTTGTTTAGTCTTTAATGATGCTGGAGATAATTGATTATTTTAATTTCATTAATTAAATTGAGGACTGAAAGGGGTTTTTAATTTTTCAAATTCTCAATATATCCTAATTCAATTTATTTATTTTTTTAAGTTGAAATGAATTGACATTAGTATTACTCAAAGTTGGTTATATCAAGTCTTTGAAAATTTTAGATTTGAAAAGCGCATATGATGTTTGCTAGATATTCAGAAAAATTTCAGATTCTTTAACCATTAGTATTAGGACTCATTATGAATTTAGAATTTCTGAGAATTTTAATTAGAGTCGTGCTAAGTTATCTCACTAGTATTCACTTATTACAAATATCTCCAATTCCTCGAACTTCTATAAACCCACATAGATGACTTATTTTACATGTTAACAAATTATTAATTACTTTATCCCCTGGACTCATTCTATAGTGATTCATCTATTTTTGTAACTATAATATAAATTTGTAGTTTATTAACATAAATTGATTTGAAGTTCTTTTTCTAATTCAAGTTGATTGATTGGGAATGATTCGACCAAGAGGAAAAATTACGAATGTAGTTTGCTTAGACTTTCATTTTTTTTTTCAAGGTAATTTTGATATTTTTAAATAAGAGCTTGTTTCATTAAAAATTGATTTTTTGCTTCTTTTTGCTTGGATAATTTTGAACAATTTGATCTTTTTAATTCTTCACTTGCCAATTATAACTCTTTGAGAGTTAAAAAGTCTTTCTTATCTTATACTAAATACCAAGTAATTATAATAACTTTTGTTTTTTTTTAGTTTCTTTTTATATATTGAAAAAAAAGACATCTTAATTACACTAACGTGTAACACACTAACATGTGGATGCTCTTGTTTATCTTAACTTTAAATAATTATTTTAATTTAATTTTCTTTAATTAGACTTACTTTTTATAATAATTTTGGTAATTAAAATCTTCGCTTCAAATATTTTTGATTCTTGAGCATTTTTATAATTATTTCCTCAGTTTTAAGTAAAACTAACTCTATCTTAATTGAATTGGTTTTTTTACTTTGATAACTCATAATTTGAAATTAAATTTTGTAGATATTTGATAGTAAATTAATCTTGTTTTTTTGATTTTTAATAAAACACTTGTTCATTGCAATTATAAAACAATATAAAAATAAATAAAATTATAAAAAACTATAGCTGTCTGTTCTTTATATATTACGTACAATTTTCTAAATATTCAAACTATCGGGGTCAGTTTTTAATTAAATGTATAAGTTGATAACTATTAAAATATTAAAATATTTATATTTTTATTCTATAACTCTTTACTCTTAAATTATTTTGATGAACCCAACCTACAACATCTACAATTATTACTATCAGCTTCCTGTGTAAAACGTTTAGCCATAACCCTAAAATTAAACGGCTATAAATTATTAATTCACTCAATAAAGCAGTTTAATGCAAAGCCCTTCATAATTTACTCAATAAATTCCATACTAATAGTATAATTAGCATTAAATCAACTATTAAAATTAAATGGATTGATAGTTTTAAGATCATTAGAATTATAGACTTGACGCTTTAGAAAATATTTAAAATCAAGAGGGACAAAATATTCATCATGAAAATTATCAAAATAATTAAAGCTTAAATTCTTTAAATTAACTTCCCAATTATCTTTGTTCCAACTATGACAAAAATATTAAACTACTAAGTAATGATAAGCACATCCGAAACTTATAAGCAGGAAAAACCCTAAATCTTAGCAATTATTATAATAGGTTAAGAAAACACTTAAAATTGAACTAAGATTAAATTTACAAGTTAGAAACTTAATTTAAATAATTTAGTGAGTTTAGGAACTGGTTTAAATAACAAATGATTTTAAAAGATTCAATCAATTCAAATTAAGAATTACATGATCAGTTATAAAAATTAGCAAATGGTCAATGCAAAAGTGAATAAAATGAACCCTTTAATGAATCAATTAATATATAACAACAAGAATCAAATTCCTAGAATTAAAAGTCAGAGAAAAATAAGAATTCTTAAAAAATTTGCTAAAATGAAAAATCCTGCAAAAATAGAATGTGCATGAATGAGAAAAAACAAATGAAATAAAAGTATTTAGAGCAATGTCACTACTATGAATTGAAATTGCAACTTTAATTGATTAAATTAAAAGCTATGAAGATCTAATTACAATTTTAAATGATTAATTTGGAGAAAGATTCAGAAAAATTGTCGAATAAGTTATAAATGAATTTTCAGAAGATGAAATCAAGAAAATCTAAAATTAAGATTAAGAACTTGATTAAGAAGAAGATTTAGACCTAACTGACTCTCAGTAATATCAAAATTAAAATAAACGTGCACTAATTAAAACAGAGGATATTGTTGAGAACCTTGTGTTAAAAGAGAAAGAATATTAACTAAAATTTTTCAAATGGGGTATGAGGCAGATAAAGAATGGTTCTGTATAATATTAAGGCTCAATATAAAATCCAGAGGTTTGGAATTAATCAAAAAAGACTATAAAGTTGACAAGTGTGGTAACAGGTTTGATGTTTTGCTCAGTAATGGACCCTGGGATTAGACTGCCTGTAATTTGAACTACCCTACCTTAAAAGACAGAGAATTTCTTGACAAAATTCCACTTGAAGATCTTCAAAAAGACGGCTATTATTTTATGTGGATTACTAATAAAAAGTTGGAGGCTGCCTTAAAGCATTTAGATGATTACAACTATGAACGTGTAGAAATAATAACCTGGATAAAAATAGACAAAAAATAAATAATCAGAGAAGGTATAGGCTATTTCTTAAGACACTGCTATGAGTTCTGTATAATGGCAAGGAACAAAGGGCCATTTAGCTGCTTAAGGTAAAAGTCTAAGACTCATTCAGCTCCTAATGTTATTTTTGCAGAGCTAAGGGAGTAATCAAGAAAGCCAGATTAAATTTATGAGATAATTGAATAGCTTGTTCCCGGTGGTCGGTATTTAGAGCTATTCCCAAGACCACACAATCAAAGAGTAAAATGGACAGGCTTAGGTAAAGAAAGCATTTTGAAAAAGAAGGTGAGAACTAAACTAAGAAGGCAATAAAGAGATAAAATATTCAATTAACAAATATAAAATGCCTAGGTAATCACAATTAGCTGAAGTAATTTTCTATAATAATAATTTTTTTGGATTAATTTTTCATTAGTTTAAATATTCTCTTGAATTAAGATAAGGGGTTTTATGTTACACAAAGAGTATTTTTCAGTTTAAGCAGTTTTCATAACTTCTTAAGGCAATAAATTTAATCCAATCAAGTCACATTATGGAAAAGTATTTCTCCTATCATGATTATAAAATTCATCCAGTTTTGAATAAGAAGAGGCGCTTGATAGAGCACAGATTTTTATAAAATAGGCAAATACAATTTCATAGTCACTTGCTATTTAAATCTTATGCCTAAAACCTTTTTAATACCTAGTTGAATGGCTTATTTAAGCTTGATAATGTGTTTTGTAAATAATTTTATTGTTAAAATCACAATAAAAACATTTAAAGACCAACAATCATCAATGAAATAATGTCAATATTAGTCTTATCAAACTTAGAAAGCTCATCTAGAAATCTTATAAGTCAGTTTAGTTATGGATAAACCAAGCGCTTATTGAAGTGTTGATATAACAGAGTGATCAAAGCATTTATCATTAAGGTCTCATCAAAATCGATAATCTCCTAACAGAAGTATAGTTACGATTAGAAGATCAAAATAGTAAAAAATTGAATCATTGATATTTTTAAAATACATTGATATCATATATATTATTTTATTCCTCATACAATCATACAATTATTTTTGAAAAATGCATTTAAATTATAATTTTATTTATAAAACCCCAATGCTGTTATTTACAATTTTTTGTAGACATATAAAATTAATCAAAATACAAATACTCTTAACTAAATATCATTTATTTCACTTCACAAATTTCTCAATCTCTCTCTCAAAGTTTTTAGTTGATCTTGCCTCTCCTGGTCCACGTCCTTGATTTCTTCGCATTCTCCATCCTTTGGTCTGAATTTTAATGCTTCCTTCATCAACGAATCCACGGTGTCCTTGGTGAGGACGGGCTTGAATCTCTGCAGGAACTGAGGGGGGAGGTGGGGGGAGCTCTGCATCAGCATGGCCAGGTCCTTCTTAAATCTCTTCATGACGCTATCTCTTCTCTGCCTTTCCTTGCTTATTGACAGGGTCTCTTGTCTCTGTCAGCAGCTCGGTTCATGATGTTGTCTACAGTCTCATTATTCTTGATTGGGTCTTAGTTGGTGGGAGGCACTTAGAATGTCTAGCTTAGGAGAACTTTAATTGAGGTTTTTCAAATCGTTGAATTTTACAGAGAGCTTGTTGCAGGCGAATTCGATGATTTTTAGCAAGCCACCATAGTCGTTTTGTACCTCGATCGAGAGAGCGCAGCCTGAGCTAGCGAGTTACAAATAACTGAACAGGCAGCTGTTTACCAGACAAAGATTATGAGATGAATACTTTTGCTGATGACCCAGGTAGTTGGAATATTCAAAATCACTCGACCCTCAGAGTCCTCATAAGTCGGCTCCATGCAGTGAGTGCCCTAATGTATGCGACCTAAGCCAACGCAAGCAGAGTGCTGCCCCCAAACAGGCCAGTTTGACTGTCATAGACTAGGGTGCCAAAAATCCTGATTTAGAAGAGTTTATTCTGATACACTTTAGAACTAGAGTAGTATAGTTTTCGCTAGGCGCAATGCACTAGAGCTTCGTGCTTTGGCATAAGAGTTTAGTGCCTTTGGCTACTCATGAGTATTCAGGATGCCAACTGGCTTGGTGGCTGAGCCAACGGTATCTGGACAGCAGGCGTTCTTGAGATGATTGCTGGGACTCGCCCCTGATCACTTAGCTTAGGTAATAGGTTACGTTGTGCTCCTTCCCAACATATGGTGTGAACAACTAAGGCTCGAATCTTACCTTAATAGAGGTGCAGAGACATCCGTGGTGGGATCCAAGAAGTCACCCATGGTTTGGTGGTGTGTCGAATCATCATGAGAACATCCAATATGGCGGCCGCCATCTTCCTTCTAAATACTACAAACGCTATCCAAAGCCTCGTCAACTAATGTCTAATAAGAGAGCGTGGAACGCAAGCCAAGAATTCTGCTAACCACACGTCAGAGTGGTCCCCGGCTTCTGTTCGCCTTCTGAATGTTGCTCAGGAGAATGCCCAAACGCTGTTTGAAAGATGTCCTTGTTAGTAATGGATCGTCAAACTCAAGATTATCGAGCAGCAGATCCTCTGATGGGTCCTCCAGCAACTATGGGTCGTCTTGCTGGCTGAGCGGGGCGTTAGAATAAAAAAGCAGTAGGTTCATATGTTGGATTCGTGGGGTTGTTAAAGATTCTAAAGTAAAATTATAGAGGTTTGAGGATTTATAATAATTAAATGAAGATCTCGTCATTTTAGTTGCTTTAGTAGAATAGCCTAAACTACTACTACTACAGGACCCTCTAATAAATTACTAAAGCAACCAAATCCATAAATATTTAATCAAACTTAATTAATTTTATACGTCACCCAAATCTTGTAAATAACAGCATTGGGGTTTTATTTAAAATAGGCGCAAGCAGTAAATTTTAAAATCTTAAAGAAATAAAATTAAACATGAAAATTTAATAATTAAATTTATAGCAATCTCTTAAGAATAAAATAAGAATGAAAAGAAGGAGACAGAGAAATATGTGAACAATAAAAAGAGGAAACTGTCACTTTATACAGAAAGCAGTGAGAAGGATGAGAAATACTCGGCTTAACAAACATTTTAAAGATACTTTGAATATTCAAAATCAAATTCGTAAAATTCAACATTTCAAAACACAAATGTTTAGCTACAATAAAACAATTGGAGAAGCATAAACAAATTTTCAGTAACAGTTGACAATAGAAGACTGTCTATTTCTATCAAATACCAAGATAAGCTGAAGAATGATTACACGAAGAAGTTAGAATTGAAGTTATACCTATTGAGTGCGAGAGGGCTTAACTCAAAGCTCAAATAAGATAAAATGATGAAAGAAATCGAAGGAAGGAATCCAGATTTCATAGGGTTTGTAGAAATCAGGCTAATAAAATTGATATGAATCAACAACAAAAAAATATAGAATAAACCTAGCTTGCAGGAATATAGGATTACAAATGTTAAAAACGGGAAATATAAAATAAAGTCTTTGAAAACCTCAAGATATCTGATAAAATGGAACATCTTAAATGTGGGAAGATTACTACTGCTCATTATCACAACTTACATATCATCATATTGTATTTATAAAGTAAAGGAACTTCAAAATAGACAGATGTTTATGATAGAATCTCTAAAATAGAACTGCCAAAGATAGAAGAAAAACTTTATGGAGGACCTTAGCCTACACATCAAAGAATTAGGAAAAAGTATAAATAAAGAATACCTAATCTATTTCAATATAAATGGAAACTCATACGGATGACAATCAACTCGACAAAATATTCTCAAATGTAGAAACAGTAAGCTGGAGATGTGTTAACTCAAACCAATTCACTTCAAAATGATCTAAGTAGTTTTAAGAGTGAAATATTAGGAGGATTACCAAAGTTTTACAGATAGAGAGAGAGTAATCAGATTAAAAGATATTAAGAAACAATTTTGAAAATGTTCATATAAAAAAGAGAGAGAATTAGCACTAAGTGACCATAGATAACTTAACTCAAAACAGATCTGCAGATTAAATAAAAATGAAAAGAAAGAATTAATACCAAAGACAGTCGATATAGGCATTGAGATCAAAAGGGTCAAGACAATATAACATGTTCTAAGAGATGAAAGTTAAATGGAAAGAAGCAATAAATGACTTTAATCACTATTTAGATAAAAAGCGACCTAAAAGGTTTCTTAAAATATTAACTAAAGACCATAAAAATCACAACCAATTAAAGACCTGACTCTTTAAGATGAATGAATAGAATCTGTAATAATAAATAGGACAGTTGTAGAATTTTACAGACAAATCTTCAAAGACAAGAGAGAGGACATAGGTCAAACTCATGCGAATAGAGACATTATAGTGACAGATTAACATCAAATAGACAATTCTTCAATGAGGATGATGTAGAGTAAAGCATAAAAGAGTGTAATTCTAGCAAAGTCATAGAGCCAGATGGTTTTGATGAATGAATGTTGAATAAACAAAATGCTATAAACTGAGAGCCCCATTAGTAATATTTTGATGAATTTTGGATGATATATATTTAGATTATAAATATACAATATATTAATTAACAATTATCTAATAAAAAAACATAAATAGTAGATAAATGAACCCCTTTATAGTATGATTCAAGTTAAACGAACAAGTATGAGCACATACGTTTTATGATTAAATTTTATTAATTAATTATTTTTTAATATCTTTTTCAATTTTTACCAATATAATTCCATAATTGAGGTTTCATCTGAGATCATCTTCAGAGTAGTTTAGTTAAATCAACATTCGGTAATCCCCAAGATTAAAAGAGATTTTTCAATAAAAAAATTTAAAATACTAAATTCTTGATATGATTAGCAATACTATCACGAATTTTATGATCTATATGGATAGAACGAGGTTAAAAGTATATAATTAAAATCAAATCATGCTAGGGAGATAAATGGCTTGAAATATTTAGTAAATGAATGAAGTGAAATAAATTAATATAGTGCAAGTAGAGACAGAACTTAAAACTTTAATAATTAATTATTTATGAATGAAATTTATTAATTGTTTTCATAAAGCACTCTGATTCTAATCATTTTATTCATTAATTCAAAAAGATATCAGGGTGAATAAATGAGAAATAAGCTCTTAATTATATTAAAGATGTGAGGTTCATACTATTAAACAAATAAATCAATAGCCAATTCCCTTAAGTAGGCTACGCAAGACTACTAACAGTAAACTCTCATTTTGGAAAATTGTAAAAAGTCATTATTGAGAACTTTAACATTAAAAAGAGCAATTTATTACAAGCAAGAAACTACTAAAACGGATTTAAAGAAACAAGCATACTAATTTAAACTTGATAAGAATACTTCAAAATGAATAATTACCAAGAAAATGCAAACAAAAAATATTTTATTTAAATTTGAGAGAACCCTATAACTCTGTCTGGAAGTTTAAGTTATTTTTTATACTGATTTTATACTATATTGACTAATTTGCAAGAATTCTTAGAACATGCTCTTAAATATTATTATTAAGGAAATATAACAGGTTTTAGCTGTTTTGGTTAAACAACTTTCAAACGATTTCTTGGCTTTAATTAGGCTTGAGCATCATATGCTCACTTATATTGTTTAAAATAGGTTCATATTTGTAATTGACTTGGGCATGAAGAGAAAGATTTCTATGTTCATCAGCAACCTGCCGTTTTTTAATAAATTCCAAACAAGGCATAATAACTTTTGACATTCTAGAAAACTAACTTAGTATCTTTTATTTAAAGCACCATTTACTAATTTTGTAGTATCCCAAATTGTTTTGTTTAATATGAATTCGGTTATGAATTTTACTAGATCTCTTGAAGAGAAGTGTTGTTTGAACTCCTTAAGTTCAAGCAATTTACTGTTGTCATAATTTTGAACTGGCAAAACAAACATTGACTTGTCAATTAAGTCTGAAATTACTGCCCAATAATATGGTGATCCCTTCATATTTTGTTTTGATATTAAGATAGTTTTATCACTTTATTTTGAATAATATTTAGTTCATGACGAACCCTGAAGGTCTAATTTATGATTGAAGACTTAATTGATTAATCTTAATGATAGATTTTTCATTTAAAAGCTCTATATAAAGGTCTTACAATTAAGTGTAGTCGAATGCTTCTCCGATTATTGATTGTATTGTGTTTATAGTTTAGGTGGTTGATTTAAGCAGCTAGATATTAAAATCTAATAGACTTATTTAATACAGCGTATATTACTACTTTATTGTGTTTTGGCACATTTAATTAAGAGATCATCCTTTTTTGAACACTCTTTCTTAACTGTTGTATCTAAAAGATTACTTTGAAATGCGAGCTATTCGCTTCTTATTTAACTTAACTAGCTGGAAAGAAGTTCATAATTTCAGGTCTTAGAAAGATTAATCATATCTTTTGGTAATGCTTATCTTGTTAATTCTTTCAGGAAGGCATGCAAAAGTAAAAATCTAATTAAAAATGATAGAATATAGATAGAGATCTTTTATTTATATTGTTAATGACTAATCTTACGCTCTTTGATAATATGTTTGCTCGCTTTATACTTAATAAAAGTCTAATAAATGCCATTGTAAAAGTGGACATATCACCCTTTTAAGATCATTTAAGAAATATAAAGACAACTAAATTACAATTCAATAATATATCACTAAGTTTTTAGTTTAAGGATAGTAATAATCAAACAAACTGTACAGTCATTTAGCTATATTGAATAATGATTCTTAATCTGGAAGTTCATCGCAAAAGAATTAATGCAAGGGGATCGACTGAATGTTTACATTAAAAGTGAAGGAAATATAGCATTGCTACCATTAAGTGTTTAGTAATTTAGTTGACTTGAATACTCACTTTATATAATTTTAATTTGACTGATGTGGTTTAATAATAAATATTGCATTTAAGTTTATTTTTTATAAAATTATATATTAAATATATTGAGACCTAGTCATTACAAATATATATGATGATGAGAGAATATATTTGATTTTACTCTTTAGTGTAAGTTCATTATAATATAATGCAATCTATTTATCAATTTTTCTAGTTAATTCATTGATTTAATTCCCATTTTACAGTTGCAAATTGTGTAATAATGTACTGCTCTTGGTGATGTCAGCATTTTTCATAGCAATGCCAGTATTTTTGATTAATAATTTTTTATATTATATCTTTTCATTATTTTCCCTAAATTAAAGCTTTAATAAATTTTCACCAGCAATTCTCTAATATACTCACAGTCTTTACTTTAAAATTTAAAGTTATATCTTCTAATAAGGTATTATATATCTTAATAAGGTATTATTTATCTTTTAAATGAGGCTGAATCATCCTTGTATTCGACTATCCTCCTTTGTTTTCTTGAATTAAACACTTTAAATAACTCTCAAATTAAAATATAAATATAAATTCAAGATTTAACATCTAATTTTTTTATAAGACTTGCTGTCATAAAAATTAAATTGTCTTGCTTTAAATTAAAGAATGCCAGCTCCTTCTGTTCTAACAAAATGAGGAATGAAGCGTTGCTACTACGGTAGACTTCCTGTCTGAAACATTGACTGAAAACAAGTAACTTAATCTTCTGAAGATGATAGCACCCCTCTAGCGTTTGTAATAATCTAACTTTGCCTAAATTACTGATGGAATAACACTCTTTAAATAGAAAAGGTATTTATTCTAATGCTATATTTAAATAATTAAGTGTGTATATCTTAAACTGTATATTTAGATTATAAAGTCAATTGAATTAAACTCAAAAAAAGAGTTTGTGTTGATGGGTTTAATAATGCTATGACAATAGGTGAGAATCAAAACCCCAAAACCCCTGAAGTTGTTTGATTGAGTTTTTGATTGATGAAAGTAGACTATTAACGCATGATTTATTAGGGTTTAATACGGTTTATGTAGGGGTTTAGGGTTATAATGTAATATAAATTAGTGTGTAATGCAAGTGTTTTATTTTTATTATTCACTCAAACAGTACTTTAGCATCATGAGGCAGCTTTCTAAACTTTATCTCCTATCCAACTTACAATTTAGTCTATTGTATGGTAAGCTCTGTGATTAGGCTTAATAATTATCTACTCAGCCATGTCTTTCATTCTGCCTTTTATCTTATTCTAGTCTAATATTGCTGTATTCTCTGTTTTGAATCTTTCTCTCTTTTGCAGCTATAGTAATCATTTCTTGCCATATCGCATTCACAAATTATTGCTGCTAGTGCCCATATATCCCACTTAATATCACCATCTCTCCTGTCCTCTCTTTCTGGAAAGTATCCAGGAGTACCATACAAGTTGCCAAGTCCTGAAGCTTCAACTCTCTGTGATCTATTGAAATCTATTATTACTACTCTGAGAGGTGAAAAGTCAAGCATTATATTCTCAGGCTTCAAATCTCTATGAACATATCCAAGAGTGTGCAGCTCCTCAATGCCTTTGCAAACATTTGTAAGAATAAGAGGTAACTACTTTGGTGTTCTTTAATCTTAAATGTAGTCTCTTAATGTCATTTAATATAGAGGAAGAAGAAAAGCTACATGATCTTGAGCAAGCAGAATAGCATCGAGCTTTATTATAAATCTGCACTATCTATCTCTTGACTTCGTAAGTGCTTGGTATTCATTTACGAATTCCATTTGATACTTGTCATCGCATTTGAAGTAGCTGAACGGATATATCTTGTATGCGAACTACTTATCTGTTATGACTTTCTTCTCAAATTTATCCTCAAGGATAAGATAACTTTCTTTACACTCTTTAACGTCAATTATATTCAATATTGTAAGTTTTAGTGCATGCATCTTAAGAGTGATTTTTACTATCTCTGAAGCTGAGAGGTTTCTTACTGCTTTAATAAGTTTATTTTCTTTCTTTACTCTTTGTTCCAAAGTTTCTTTGAATCCCAATTTATTATAATTAATTCGATTTTTTCAATAATATTTGAAGAATAGATATTAGTTAAACTTAGATATTTATACTTTATATTTGGAATGGTAAAATCAGTTACTAACAAAATCTTTAAAAGAATATTTGGATAAAAACGATTATCACGTTATGAATACCAATGAAGATCAGCAAAATATCTAAGTTTTGTTTAATTAGTACTGTAAAGTCTCCTACCATTATCAATTAGCTGTCATAATCCTATTGTTTTTATATAATCTAACTTAAATCGTCCTCCTTCATTTCATCCTTCTCCACCTCCATTTTACTTGTAGAAATCACGAAGTGAAATATCTAGCTAAATTCTTTAATCCTAACTATCTGTGTAGTATGAGATTACGGAATTCGAAAGATGATAGAAACCAGGTCGTAATACTCAGCCAAATGATAATATTGTCGAGGAAATATCCTTGACTGAACTCGAAGAGAGATGTCTTGATGTGCACCAAAAGGCATGACAGCTTATAGACGCAGTGGTAGCATCTTGTCGTCTATCTCAAACTAATTGTAGTTGAGTAAGATTATGATATAAGAAGAAACTTTTAATCCGAAGGCCGAACACAGAATGTGAGATGTGAAAGCAATATTTCAATTTTATTTTAATCACCTTTCTTTTGCTTTTCTCATGATAGAGTTCAATATTTGCTATTGTTGATCAATATATTATTTTAAATATTTGTGCTTAAATTATTATTGGACAACTAATAAAATCAATAAGATCTAATTAAAAACTCTTATTTTTATAATTTTACTATTAATTCAAAGAAAATTGAAAGAAATAATACTATTTTGGGGTTTTATCTAATGTTATTTTAACACTATTATTTATTTAATAATTGATAATTAATTTATAATATCAATTATATAGTATAAAACAAATTTCAAATAAACTTTTATTAATTTTGGCAAGAATAATAATAAAAATTAATTATTTATTTAGTTATTATAATATTAATGTCTTTATTCAAGAATCTATTTATAGCATATTGATAATTTACTTATCAATATGCAAGTCTTTTAGCATTCTATTGTTCAATAAAGAATTATAATAAAAATGCTTTGTTAAATAAAATAAACAATTAGATAATAAAATTATATAAGTATTTGTAAATTCAATTTATTTACTAATAAATATCTATAAAAACCCAAATAAAATTTAATGCAAATTTGTGAATGATAAATTAATCAATCACTAATTCAATATATTAATAAAATATGAATCACTCTTCAACTATTTTACAAATCTTATCAAGGTATTTTTTCTCAACACTGGTCATACTTTGACTGCCCATAACACAGTACTATTGATCTCTCTAAAGCTGTATTTCCTGGTGATCCCACTTAGAAGGGACCTTGCCAAGCTTGGGCGTTATAATCAATGAGGCTAGTCTTTAGGAGGTGCTGATGTATTTGCAAGGCCCAGAGTCACGACCCAATTCCAAGCTAACTTGAGAATTCTTAGACCCATTCTTCACGGGGACTTCGAGCTAGTAAGCTAGAATATCATAGGTGGAAATGTCCTTCATTTATTTAATGATCATGTTGTAAATGCAGATATTGCTGAGCAAAGTATAGATTGCCTTCATTAGCTCTGGACTTTGAATGAGCTCCATTGCTGATATTTGAAAGTTTGAATTTTAATTACTTATTTAATTAATTAATAGTAGAAGGTGTGATTTTTAAATATTCTTATTGGGGTTTAATTGCTATTAAATATTTAATATTAAAAGCTGACCTAATTTCAAAATTATTTTTGTAGAGGAGTTGTTGCGAAAAAAGGCCCGATGCATATCCTAGTTTACTCATTAGGTAGTCCAATGAAAATCGCATCAGCCTCTTCTACATTATACAAACAAGACTCGACAAAGATTAACGTATTTTACAAAAAGGTATAAATTAGAAAATATTGGAATATTCAAGATTAGTGAAGGAATCGTGAGGTAGTCTTATATAGATTCTGACATACTAAAATCGGACGTTCTGTTCTATTTTACTCATAATTTTTTTTTTATAAATGACAATATAAAATGAATAAATATTAAATTTCTTCAAGAACTTATTTTTGATTTGCATAAATATTGCATGATTATGGCTATTGTCAGCTTCTTTTAACTTGAGGTCTCTCATTAATATTTAATGGTTATTTTAGAGATTAAACTTAATAAAATTAATGAATTGGGCATATGAAAATGCAAGAAAGAAATCAAAATTAAACTCTTGATAACGAGGAAGTCGAACTGTGCAGAAATCTAATTTTTCATATTGTGAGGCAAAACATTGAAGAGATTGCAGCTCTTTTTTATAAGTAGTTCACAAATATTCTTAGGTTTATAATAAATTCTTATCATATTTCTACAGTCTCTTTCTAAAATAATTTTTCTTCAAGACAAAACCTTTCATCATCTTCTATCTTACTATCCTTTCATCCTTTCAACCAGAACAGAATGTGTTAATTATAGTTCTCCCAGTCTCCTCTATAAAAACCTTGGACAGAACTATTTTAGGACTGAAGATAAGAGCACATGGTTTTTCAAGAAATGATTTTTTTCACCATTGTTTACTCAAGGCTTAAAAGACACAAAACCTCAGGGAATATCAAAGATATATAGTGATTTTTAATAAAAGTGTTGAAAGTGAACTCTACTTCATCAGCGTGTATGAAACTCTATGTTATTATTAATAGCTCTCTGCAATTAATTATAAATACAGTTAAAATTACTACTATAAAATTACACAGCAAAGTTAATCATTCTCTTTACACTTTTAACAACTATAAATAATGATAATGGCTCTATAAATATTCGTTATTTATCATTTAAGAGATATATTTTAAATTTTGCGTTAAAATTACAGTCAACTTGTTAATAAATCGGAAAGTATACATAAAAAATAAAGTCTAAAGTAATTCAGGTATTGAATATGCTACCTACTAACTAAACTATTATTTATTTATTTATTTAGCAGAATAGATTATCTGAATTAAAATAATAAACTGCGAGAACGAGTGATATCTTATAGTAAAGTATATTTGGATAAGTGCTTAATTTTGCTAAATTATTAAGAACATATTTGAGTGAGTCAAAATAAATTGTCATATGTTGAATTAGCTTAAGCAATAAATCTTAATATTTATCATCCTAATTAACATAAAATAAGAAATTTTGATTTATAATTCTCATTAAACATTTCAAAAGAATTTCTAGACAAACAATTAAAAACAAAAGTCTATAAATAAAATGGCAAATAAATCATATAAAGAAAATTAAGAATTCTTTTATTTTAACTAAAAGATGAAATAAAAATAATAATAATACGATAAAAATGCAAATGTAGTTAACAATGTGTTAAAAATATAATAATTATAAACATAATATGGTCACATTGAAGTCTCTGGGGACCCCCGATCTATAGCATTTGGTAATGTGTAAGAGAAAAGCATTTTTAGTAAACTTAAGTAGATTCTCTCCTAGTATCCTAAGTCTTCATCTTCTTCCTTTCCTTTTTAGTTTCTTTTCTCTTCTTGGGTTAAAAATCTAAACTATGTCTCCCAAGTTTTTAAATTTGAATTTGGTGCAAATTTTTAATTTAAATTAAGAACTTTAAGGCTTTTTGCCCTAATTTTTTCTTAAGTCTGGTAGTGATTAGTTAGGTGAGGTCACTCTTTTGGAAGTTGGCATGTTTCTTGATAAATTTAACATTATCTCAACTTTGTTGAGGTAATTATGGTAGTCTGAGCAATAAAGATGAATGTAAATATTTTGCTGTGATTTTTTTTGGAAGAAAATGTTGAATAGTTAGATAAATTCCATAAGGTCTTTGGATGTTGCCATTGGATTTGATTTTGTTTGGATCTCTGAGAGTAGTTCATCGTTAGATTAAACCCTATAAGTAAATTTTGATAAAATATGGGTGATTCATAAATATAGATTAGAATATGAAACTAATAAAGATTAATTAACTATTTTTTAAATAATTAAAAAAAATACATACCCGATAGAGAATTGGACCCTCACCTGTAAGACTTAAAGTGCAACATTATACTATTCATACATAGGTTTTTTATTTAGTCTTTATTCATTAATTATTCTTGAACCTCTCCGATGTTTTCTGAAATAATTCCATTCTTGGGTTTCATTTGTGACTATCGTCACGAGTATTGAGGAATTCTTCAAGATTTAAGAGAAATACAATTTAGAAAATCCTCAAGAATAAAAGGGATTTCCAATGAAAATTTAGATTTATTCATACAGATAAAGTTCATAATTTAGAGATGTGAAATATAATTACAAATTTAATGACTTATAAAGATTATTTGAGATTGAATTAACTATAATAAAATCATTTTAGGATGATATATTGTATTGAACTCTCAGTAACTAAACGAAATGATATATTAATATATTGAGAGTCAAGATAAAGTCTAAAATTTTAGTATTGGTTATTTATGATTGAAATTTTACAATTGTTTTATAAATTGCTCTGATACTAATGTTTTTACTCTTTTATTTGACTAAGTCTTTTAGTATTTTGTGGTGTAGGTTCTAAGGCATTGCTGAAACTGTATTTGTGTAGCCTTTTTATACATTTTAGACCCTAGAATCTATAGTATTGATCCAGATTGATACACATGATTCTCTTGTGTCAAATCTGTTTTATAGTTCAGCTTAGGAGAAAGTTTACATCATTTGTAAGTTGTATCCTAATTAATTAAAATAATTAAATTATTGGTTATTAAAGTTTAGGTTTGGATTCATATTTAGTACTAAATTTTTATTTCTTAGACTTGTTTCTCTTCGACAGAGCTCCAGTCTTCTTCGTTGTCTGAGAATACTACCTTTTTGTAATGATATTGGCTTTCTATATGTTGGAGATTCATCTAGAGCGGAACCCAGAGGTAATTTCTTTTTGAAAAGTGAGGTTTTGCTCTATTCTACGGAATGTTAGTTCATCTGTAGTTGAAGTTGGTAATTCTGAGCCAGCTAATAAATAGGTTCTTTATATCGGAACATGGGGTTTTGTCGGTACTTGTTAGGATTTTATGAATTATATTATTAATTGATGCAAGTCTGAGTCTCTAAAATATTTGTTTAATCTTGAATTGGACTACTTCCAATTGTTTTCTGCTTCTAATTAGATGTTATTAGGTGTAGATAAAATTGGTTTACTGGTTAGAATCCTTTCTGATGATTTTTTTGGCTATAAAGGTGATAATTTCTAGTATGTGAAGGCCCCATTCATTTTTGTTTATCTTAATTATGTTTATGAAATATTAAGATAGGAGTGAGAATTC
>ARYC01006310.1:0-23060 GCA_000711775.1 Oxytricha trifallax
TTAGAAAAGCGGCATTGCTTGGCATTAGCCAGCAAAAACTTTCTTTCATGAATCAAAAGAAAGTTGAGACTTGCGATCCCTCTACCTAGTACGAACCTGAAATTTTCTAACTTTAGGTATCAGACTTTGAATAGCAATTCAGTTGTTAAATAGAAATGCAGAGCTAAGAAATTTAATGCGAAGTTCCAATGAAACTGGTTGAAGAGGAGGAAGAGAAAAAAGAAATAAAAGCATTACATTTATGTGTAGAGCGCGAGAAGAACTTCACTTATAAATCTGCTCTGAAGCGTCATATCTTAGAGCAGCATTCTAACAAGCCCAAGCTCTATCTTAAGCATGATAAGATAGATGGAAAATATTTCTGCCCTTACTGCAATAAGTAATACAATCATTTAAGGGATCTTAAAGTTCATCTATAAAACCATCATGGCAAGAAGTTTGAAGTAATAGATCCAGAGACTGATGAGGTCTTCCTTTAAAAAAGAAAGCCAAGAGACCCTTTAGAAACTTTGGAAAAGAATAAAGAAAGAAAATAAACTATTAAAGCAGTAAGAAACCTCCCAGCCTCAGAGATAGTAAAAATCACTCTTAAGATGCATGCACTTAAACTTCCAATATTGAATATAATTGACCTTAAAGAGTGTAAAGAAAGTTATCTTATCCTTGAGGATAAATTTGAGAAGAAAGTCATAACAGATAAGTAGTTCGCATACAAGATATATCCGTTCAGCTACTTCAAATGCGATGACAAGTATCAAATGGAATTCGTAAATGAATACCAAGCACTTACGAAGTCAAGAGATAGATAGTTCAGATTTATAATAAAGCTCGATGCTATTCTGCTTGCTCAAGATCATGTAGCTTTTCGTCTTCCTCTATACTAAATGACATTAAGAGACTACATTTAAGATTAAAGGATACCAAAGTACTTACCTCTTATTCTTACAAATGTTTGCAAAGGCATTGAGGAGCTGTACACTCTTGGATATGTTCATAGAGATTTGAAGCCTGAGAATATAATGCTTGACTTTTCACCTCTCAGAGTAGTAATAATAGATTTCAATAGATCATAGAGAGTTGAAGCTTCAGGATTTGGCAACGTGTATGGTACTCCTGGATACTTTCCAGAAAGAGAGGACTGGAGAGATGGTGATATTAAGTGGGATATATGGGCTCTAGCAGCAATAATTTGTGAATGCGATATGGAATGAAATGATTACTATAGCTGCAAAAGAGAGAAAGATTCAAAACAGAGAATACAGCAATATCTAGACTAGAATAAGATAAAAGGTAGAATTACAATCTTTAAAAACTTTTAAAATTTTAGGATTCCTCTATCTTGATGTCTATGATAGAAGATCCTAAAACTGAAGTTTTAATTTTTTTTTGATTAAGTACTTATAACTATATGTTTGATTTAAATTTCATGCGGGACAATTATAAAATAATAGTCCCGCGGGACCATTATTTAATAATGGTCCCGTGACTCTTAATTTTAATGAGTATATTTAACTTAAATTAAGTAAATTTGAAAATTATCATATAAAGCATGCATGAAATCCTAATTGATTTTGGTATATTCTGGGAGGATTCAGAACAATGTTCTTTTTTTTTCAAAAAAAATTTTTTCCCTAAAAAAATCAGATAAGGAATCAAAAATAGGCACCCAAAAAAAGCAAAAAAGATTAGTGATAAATCTATATGGAACTATGATAATCAAAATGGATTTTTGAGATTCATGATTTTTGGTAAGTAAAAATGAAAAAAATGTGATTAAAAAAAAGTTTTTTAAAAAAGTTAATTAAAAATGGGGCAGGGATTATAGCATCGGCCACGAACGAGCTTCAAACTTTAACATTTCTAAAATTATTTTTATTCATAAATTATATATAGGCATGGCAAAATCTTCTAAAGTTGATGCTTGAAGTTCAAGCAGGTCAAAAAATTTTGGGAGGTTTTGAACCTTATGAATGAAAGATATGGCTGAGTAGATAATTATTAAGCCTAATCACAGAGCTGACCATACAATAGACTAAATTGTAAGTTGGATAAGAGAAATAAAGTTTAGAAAGCAACCTCATGATGCCAAAGTACTGTTTGAGTGAATAATAAAAATAAAACACTTGTATTACACACTTATTTACAATACATTATTACCCTAAACCCCTACATAAACCATATTAAAACCCTAATAAAGTATGCACTAATAGTCTACTTTTATCAATCAAAAACTCAATCAAACTACTGAAAGGGTTTTGGAGTTTTGAGTGAGACCTCATAGTTGCTGGAGATATATGGATTAGCCTTGCTATAGACGTATAATTCAAAACAGGCTTGAATTAATCACTATAATCATCACATCCATAGCCCATCTTAAACAATAAATTTATATATTCACTCATAAACTGACCCCAAACCTCGCATATACTTAATTAATTTACATATATTTAAACATTAAACCCCTACATAAACCCTATTAAAACCCTAATAAAGTATGCAATAATAGTCTACTTTTATCAATCAAAAACTCAATCAAACTACTGAAAGGGTTTTTGGGTTTTGGATATAAAAAGCTTAAAGTTAATAATATTAATTCTAATAAATCCAATACTTAAAAGTCTAAATATATTTAATTAACTTAATTACTTCATTTATTATTAATATTCTTCTCTCCAAATTTTTCATGTTTTTTGCCACCACTCAATAATCCACTAGTAATGTTCAATCCACAAAATTAATCTCAAATGCTAGGAGTACCTATCCATCTTCACTCTATTTCCTTAGAAATCAATCCCATTTCCATCTTCTCCAAAATAGATCTCATAAATTTCTGACTTTCTTGGAATGACATATTCCCTATCTTTTACACAGTAAGCTCTTACTAAATTTAAACCCTAATTATAGGAAAATTTTCAGAATAATTTTATAGAAAACATATTTAATCTTTTCTACTAATAATTAATAATTCTTTTGTAGAATATTTTATCAATAAATATAAATAGAATTATTAATTTTTAACCTATTAAATGTTAAAATCATAGCAATTTTAGATCAAATCGATTTTAAGCACCTTAAGTTTCTGATACTTTTCAAGAACAGCAAGCAATTTTCTGAAAGATCTTTCTGCTTAATCAGAAATTATGAAACAATTTTTAGCTTACTGCACAAACTCCTTCAAGATTGAATTAAGTACAATAATTCTAAAATAAATAGTTAAGAAATATTGTTGAATCAAAAATTATGATTATAGATATATTACATAAATAGTTATAGTTTCAAATTTAAATCTTATATTAAATTAGGCATAAACTATTTTATAAGACTTCCTCAAATGGAAAAAAAGATTAATAAATGCAAACAAATAAAAAAAAATTATCATTGATTTTTTATGTAAATGTAAACTTCAAAATAATTAATACTTCAATATATTTAAATTATCTATAAAGTTTATTACGTCCCTCATTAATATAAAAGTATAACTAAATTTTATTAATAAAAAAACAAAAATTACCTTTACTACCTTAACATCTATTGCTTGTTATTTTAAAATATTTTGTTTTACTATTATAAAAATTAAGATACTTAATTGTAAATTTAATAATTTGCTTTAATGAATTATTATAGAATTTTTAACAAATAAATCTGGTTGATATTTAGATTTATTAGTGATATAATATGTTTTGCAAAAAAGATTCATCTTTACTAATCCTTTTAATTAAAAAATAAAATTAAATAATTTAAAATTAAGAGTAAATATAATAATTTGAAAAAAACGACAAATCATAATCTATGGTATTTTTATTTTTCTAGATATTATTACTTATATAGCAATAATTATTCGGGAAAGTTTAAATAGTATAATAATTACCTTTTATCATTGTAGGGTAAAATGTTGTAAAGTTCCTGATTTATCCTCAAGTAACCATTCTTGGGGGCAGCTATACAAATTCCGATATCTAAATTCTCTAGTTGTTCTTTAATATATCACATTAAAATTAAAATTTAGAAATTTCTTATATTTATAATAATATTATTAATTGTTAAAATTATCTGTATTATATTAAAAATGCCACTCATTTAATTCATATTTTATCTAAGTTTAAATAAAATTAAATTGATTAATATTTTGTTGCATTAAAATTTAGTTTCAAAATTTATACTAAAATACTCTTATAAGTAACACATTAAAAAAATTATTTTATGCAAATAACATTATAATCAATAATAATTATAAATAAAATGAATCTAATTCATTTAAGGTATTATAATAGTCAAATTAAAATACTTAAGATTTTATATAATAGTTTATCAAATCCTTAAAAATTATTTTATTTATTTATTTTATAATTAATTATTTGTTCTTCTGATGTCTCAAAGTGGAATCGAATAACGATTTAATTGCAGCAATGAAAGAGTATGATATCTTTCAAGTCATATTTTGGTGTTTAGAGATGTTCTTTGAGTTTCAACAAAATATGTTATATCATTTTCATCTCTCTCTGAGTTTACTGATCAAGTTAAGGTAACTATTCAAAAAGTTAAAAATTTATTTTAATATAGATAATAACATTTTAAGGGTATTTGGGGGTTTTAATAAAGAATAGTAATTCAGACAAATTTTAAAGTATATTTAATTAAACTAAATGATAATTAAATGATTATAAAAATTTGAATTTTAATTCAGATTAATAAATATATTTTTGTTAAACATAAAATTACATATACCTTAATTAAGGCATTGTTAGAATTTTTAGATAAAATTTATGAGTAGCTTTAAATAAGTAATATTCTATATATTTTCTAGCACCCTCAAATTTTACTGAGAAAATATAGGGAGATTTCTAGTCTTTTGCAAAAAAGACTAGCACGGGATGTAATTCTTATTTTGCTGGTTTAATTTATTACTTAAAATTTAACTCATTAATTAAAAGATGCAAAATAGTTATGCCTTTCATTCTTATATTTAATTTAAAAAAATCTACTTAAGTTCTTAAAAAATAGCTATATCATAATGAGATATCTTAAATGAAAGATGAATTTTCTTGATATTATTACATTACAGAATATTAACTGAGAAAAATATGAGGACCTGATTTTTAGATCTCATATTAAAACTTTTCGTTAATTTTGTTTCTTTAATTTAAATACAGATTTGATAAATCATATAAATTTTTGAATAATAAATACTCTTAATGCTCAGTTATCAGTTATTTTAAAGAACTTTTGATCAATTTTGATAGGCAAAAATAATTTAATTAGATTTAATTAAAAAATATTCAATTTAATTCAATATATAATCAAAAACTTAAATTAATTTATTTAAACTAAAAAAATAAAAATGAGCTGTAACGAATTTTAAAAGGCAATCAGTGAAAGTGGAAGACTAAATTAAAAAAAAGAATTCGGATAAAAATCAGAATAGTTTAAATCTACACCAGAAATTGATACACTCAAAGTTCCCATAATTTTAAGAGTATTTTCGTTTTTTATTAAAATTACTAAAGATCAAGTATTTCATGAATACTTATACGCAAAATATAAATCTTAGAATCAATATCTTTAAATGATTATTCGAATTCAAGTAATTGATATATTTAAATTTTCATTTTCTTCTCATTAATTTAATTTAAAATTAAATGCTTATAAGTCTATATAAAGATTCAGCAACTAATTTCTAATAAATTTATTAAATATTCCTCTTTTTTTCTAAAATTAAAATTGATCAAATTACTAATGAAATATTTTTGTTTATTATTGCTGCAATTATTCTTGGAGAGGTTACTAATTATTACTTTATGATTATTTTGTAATAACCATTTAGTTATTTTAAAAGATAATTGTAGCATCTTCAGGCTTTGGAGGTGGCTACATTTAATTTTAATTCTTCATTTACTAATCTGAGCGATCTTTCTCTGATATTGTGTATTTATAAATATTTATAACTATAGATTAGAGAGTGGGATTATTCTGGATGTTAAAGAATTCTTTAACAGAGTGGGCTTGAATATTCACACCAGAATTGTTCTCAATCTACTACTTTTGTGTTTGATTGCTTGATGGAACATTTTCTTACTACTTTAGTTTATTTAAATTGCTATCTGTCATACTCAAGAACTCATCATTAGATGAATTAGATAAATTTCTTGAAATTTGAGATATCATAATAATTATTAATAATTACATAATATCTTGACAAAATTTATATATTAAGTATTGAAAAGAGAAAATGATAAATTATCAAGTTTTAATAAAAAAATAACATTATTTTGAAAAAAAAGAATATAATGATATAAATTGCATTTTATAAGTTATTGTTTTTATATTTATAAATTAAAAACAAGCTACTAAGTGTATTTTATTTTTTAAATATAGCAGTATTATGAATAATTGAAACCCCATAATCCCTTAGATAGTTTTAAATAGATAAAATGATGTGGGTAAGTAGTATTTGGATATTTATTTTTTTAAAAAATTTCATTTATTTGTTATATTAATTTTGATTAATTTTTTTTATCATAATAGCCTCAATTTTTAAATACTCTAATGTGTTATTTTTAAAATTATTCCAATTAAAAACATGAATTATTGTATAATTAATTTGCTTTATCTAGTTATTAAGATTTCTCATTTTACTACATAATTTATATGAAATCCATTAATAGTTTAATTGCTCATTAATAAGGTTTTGATTTTAAAACAAAAAAATACGTTTTCTGTGTATCATATTAGGAATTATTGTAATTTTTAAAATCATTTAAAAAAAATTAAGCAAGATTTATCAACTTAACCTTATTAAAAAAATATGACAGTAATTATATTTAAAAGATGATATTGTAAATTTATCAAATTCCTAAATAGAAGTAATTTTCCAATTTTTCAACATTTTTCTTTAATTGTTATTAAAGTCGATCTTTTTTTCTCTGCAAACTTTATGTGGTAACATGTAAGCATATGTATTTGTGAAGGTGTAAAAAAATTAATAAGATAAAGTCATACAACTGATTATACTATCTAACTGGCTTAACTCCCTGTTTTAATTATAGTAAAATTTTTAAACAATAATACTTATTATTTTGTTCTCACAATACTTTATAATTCAAATTAGTGTATAGTAATTTAGGGAATTCTATCAAAATTGATAATTAACTTTGAATGAACTCATGATTATTTTACAACAAAAAATAAAATAATTATATAAAGAGCAATTGTATAAGAAACCAATAAATTTTTCCATATTAAACTCTATTATAAATTAAAACAAAAAATCTACCAAGTTTTGTAAGATAATTTGATTACCTCTAATTAACTACTTTAAATTAAAACTTTAGATTTTGACCCTAATTTTTTGCTTAGTTTTCAATAAAAAAAAATTATTTGTAAAAGATTGATTAAATTAATCTGTTTTGAAAAAAAAATTCTTTAAAAAACTAATGTTGATCAATTATTTTCTTGAACACATTACTAAGCATTTTTATTATAAATTTAAGACTAAAATCAAGCAAAACTTTATTATTTTTTAAGGAAGCGAAGAATCATGCTTCTTAATCCTCACAGTTATAAGTATCATAAAAACATAAAAATAATTGTAAAAGGATTTCGCAATTTTTATTGTTTATATCTTTAATTAATATATTTTATAAAATTTTAATAAATTGTTAGACCCAAAATGTTTAACTTAGCTTGCTGCAACTTGGTTGAATTAACTCTCAGCTTTTGCAATACCTAGAATTTCACTTGCAAATTAACTTTAGTTAAATAGGATTTAATTGTTCTCAACTGGAAACTTTTCTGATAAAATTTAATTCAATTAACTTTTACAAAATATGTTTTGATTTAATTGATTAATATCTGAAGACCTTGAGTTACTGCTACTATCGTCAAAGAACATTTTGTTACTTCTAGGGTATCTCATAAAGTCTTGAGTTTTAGATCTCTGAAATAAATCTTAGATATCTTTTTGAACAGAGTTTAATGAAACAAATTTTATATTTTTAGAGTTTGTTGCAGGAATCACAGGTGTTTGAGGTACAGATCTTTCAATGCCTTAACTTTAAAGAAGTGAGTAAGATTGTAGTTAGTTAGAAGATCTAACTATTGAAAAGTAGATATTTCTATTTTGAATTTTTGTAAATTTGAAGATTGGCCTAGGGATATCATAGTCTTTCAATTTTTACTTTATGAAATAGTTCATTAGGTGAATCTGTAATAAAACTAACGAAATAAACAAATTTTTTGTAATTTAAAATTCATTATAATTCTCACTATTTATAACTAGGTTAAGGTGTTGTTATTATTAAAAAAAATTGAGTAAAATAATTAAAATTGTAAATCTAATAAAAAAATCATAAATTTTAATTATTAAATAACATTTATTTGATAGATAATTATAAACACTACCCTATTCAAATAACTAAGAATGAAAAATTGAATATTCAAAATATAATCTAATTACTTTTGACAATAATATATTTAAAAAAAAGTTTTAATTCTATTAATTAAGGTTTTTAAATAATGTCCACAATTTTTTCCAGAAATATTGAATTTAAAATTTAGTACTCATGATCTATTTTTTTTAGCTCTTTTACTTAGATCTATTAATATCCCATTATTTTATTCTATTTAATTTTTTATTTCACATCTAATTTTAGTTAGTTAGATTTTGAAAAATATAAATATTTATTGATTAATACTCGGCAATAAAATCATAAATTTTTAATATATTTAGTTGCAAATCATATAAAATTTATAACAATAACTTTGAAATAAGACTTTATTCTTTAATTTATATTATTTAAATTTATTGCAAAAAAATAAAAAATTCATGTAAAATTCTAATGTAATATAGAATTATTATGATATATAACTTTTTTTTCGAATTTGACTATAAATGTAAAGAATGATAAATTTTGTCAATAATAGAATAAAATATCTGCTATTATAAAAATGAAATAAATCTATTGATTAACTATCTTAAATTTCAGTAAAGTTTAATCTTTATGTATAAAAATATAAAACTTGAAAGTTTAATATAACACTTATAAATTTTTTTTATTGTGTTATCCAAATAATTTAATGAAAGAAATTAGTAAAATCAAATTAATTACAAAAATTCATTAATTAAACTTTTATACTTAGTTATTTTCTATGCTTATCATTTTTAAACTAGATATTTATTTACACAAAGAAATATTTAAAATGTGTGGCTATATTTCTCTGATTTTTACTAGAAAATATTGCGATATAAATCATACTTATCTATTTTTAATAAGTATTTAACTAGCCGATTTATGCTTCAGACTATATTTAAATTGATATTTTATGATAATTATTATTAGTATAATAAAAACTAAGAATGAAGAATTTCAAATTGAATATATTTTTATTTACTATAAACTCATCGAGACTTTAGTCAATGATAGGTTGAGTCTAACGGTCTCTATTCATCGCCTTCATTCTCATATTATCATCATTTTATTAATAATTTTGTGATTGTTTATTAGGATTATTGTGAAATTATCAATGAAATTTGTTGATAAATTTATGTTAAAATTTTCTATTTATAAATTATAAAATTCAACAATAAAAACGTCATTAACTTACATAACCACGTTATTATTACTGCTATATTATTTTTAGCTTAAACCATATATATAAATATATATATATATTTAATAAAATTCATATTAACTTAGAAAATGCATGATTGTTGTAAAATAATTATCATTTGATATATTTTAATTTATTTTAAATATTAAACCATTGTATGTGTTATTTTGATGTATTCTTAACATACTTGTGATTTCTTGTTGATTGCCGCTCTCAAATCTGTTAAGTTTATCGTTACTATACTGTCCATTTGAATTATACTTTTGTAATTCTATGTTACTATTCTATTAAGTGGAGAGTTATTTTTGCTGTAAGCCTTGAATTTTTACAGTTGAGTGTTTTTTCAAAGATTATGATGGAATCTTCATGTTCTCCTCATTACTATATATAAAAATAACAAATTATACTTATTATAAGTATATGGATTTAAATGCTGGATAGAACTCAAATTTAAAGGGGGAGAGGTATTATAATATATAATATGTAATTACTGCTGCCACTGCTTGATCTTTTAGTGAATGAGGCAATATCTAGGTTCTCTTTTTCGTATCTCGAAGACTCTAAATCCTTTAGTATCTCTCAAAATTAAAATGATAATAATTTCATTAAAAAACCCAATTCTTTAAAGTTTTCATTTATATTTCTTATAACTTTCATACTTTATAAAACTATGATTGATTTCATATATATTAACTATAAATCTACACTCTTGATGTTGAACGATCTAGAGAGTTTAAGTCTTCATCTTAGAGCTTAAATGTAAACCAGGGTATGAAGCAGTTAGTTTATTTCTTGTATGCCTTGAAATCGTCACGATCTGCGTATTTTTATTCCAGAATTGGGACTCCTGTAATATATCGCAGCATCAAAGTTTAAATTATAAAATCATCATAAAAATACAAAAAGATTAATTATTATATATTTTTACTTTTTTTGATTAATTCAAGTTGCAACTATTGCTGAGACCATGGTAATCCATCCCCATTATATATTTTTTAGAAATTAAAGATAATAACTTCTAGATATATAATAATTTGATTGATTAATATTAAATTATTTAATTAGACTTGGCAGGCTATAATTAGAAAAATTTTTAGAATCGGCCAAATATTAGAATTTTAAATATTCAAGCTACTTAAAACCGAAATATATAATCTATATCATTCTCAATTATAATTATTATTTATAACTTTGAATCTTTTAAAATCATAATTTCCTAAAGTATATATACTTCAAGCATTTATTCTATTGTTTGGTTAGGTTGTATGTAGTAGTTGTTTATTCATAGATTCTGTTTTTTTTTGTATCATTATGTATGTTTGACTAGTCGTAGTATTTGTTATAGTTTAAGTATTAGAATTATTTTTTTTTATTATAAATTTTTGGCGAGCTACCGTGAAAAAACTGAACGTGGTAGCTCGCCATTTATTATATTTATCGATTATTAATTTTAATTTATTAAATCTTTTCATTTTTACTTGTTTTTTTGTCGTTGAATATATTCATTACTGTATTACTAAGTATTTAATCATCTATTTATTTCGATGATAAATTATCTAAACGAGTATTGCTAAGAATTAAGAGAGAAAACCCAATTTTTTGTTATTAGGCATAATATCTGAACTTTTATTATTTTAAAATGCAGTTCTATTATTTTAATTATGTGACAGGATTTTTAGTTATGATAATATAACCAATTAAATTAAAGGGATTTTAAATTTATATAAAAACATTGGATTAATTTTATTCTATTTAATATAGAATAAAAGCTTAAAATAATAGAACTGCATTTTAAAATAATAAAAGTTCAGATATTATGCCTAATAACAAAAAATTGGGTTTTCTCTCTTAATTCTTAGCAATACTCGTTTAGATAATTTATCATCGAAATAAATAGATGATTAAATACTTAGTAATACAGTAATGAATATATTCAACGACAAAAAAACAAGTAAAAATGAAAAGATTTAATAAATTAAAATTAATAATCGATAAATATAATAAATGGCGAGCTACCACGTTCAGTTTTTTCACGGTAGCTCGCCAAAAATTTATAATAAAAAAAAATAATTCTAATACTTAAACTATAACAAATACTACGACTAGTCAAACATACATAATGATACAAAAAAAAACAGAATCTATGAATAAACAACTACTACATACAACCTAACCAAACAATAGAATAAATGCTTGAAGTATATATACTTTAGGAAATTATGATTTTAAAAGATTCAAAGTTATAAATAATAATTATAATTGAGAATGATATAGATTATATATTTCGGTTTTAAGTAGCTTGAATATTTAAAATTCTAATATTTGGCCGATTCTAAAAATTTTTCTAAATGTAGATGCCCCACCACATCAAGGCTTCTCCAAAGAGATTTGGGTGTCTGGAATATCTCCAAAGCCCTGAAGTCAGCAATTTACCCTTGTTCAGTCTGTTCTTTTTGAATACCATTAACTGCAGATCTGCTGTTATTAATCAAATTAAAATGTAAATATTAATAAAAAGCTATGTTTATTTTTTTAAAAAAATATAATTTAACTTAAAATTTCGAATTATTATTGATGATATTTACACTATCACGGCTAATAATATTTAAATGATAAAATTAAATATTTTTAATAATTTATATATTTACTTAACAATACCTCGATTATAAACCCAATAACCCAGATAGCGGATCCAATAAAATCTCCACGAGTTAGACCTTCTTTTGAGTACATTGTGACAAACAAAGTTGAACTATTAATCAATTTCTGATAAACATAATTTATTATAACATGCTAAATTCATGATAATATTAGTATTTTAAGATATAAAATATGAATAATAAGAATATATGATTTATTTATGAAAATTTAAAATTATATTAAAGAATTTACTATATTTTTAGTAAAATATTGTATAAAAAGAATTAAGACTATTATAAAAATTCTTAAACAAGTAGATTTATTTTTTCTTATATCAGTTACCTGAATAGAATTATACTAATACTTTAAAAGCCATCAATTATTTAAACTAAATGTGGGAAAATAAAATTATAAATTAATTTATATTTATTTTCAATTTAAATGTTGCAATAATTTATTCATCTGTTTATTTCTATATAATAAATTTGACATTATAAACAGCTTGTTGTAAGAATATAAAGACAAAAGCTGATGCATAGTAAAATGATTTGCCTTTTTTCATCCATTTTTATCTCATTTCTGTATACCTCCAATCTTCAAATTATTATTAAATTAGCATTAAAATATTTCATTTTATGTATTTTGGTATTTTATGTTTCTTAGTTTTAATCTTCACCATTATGCCTGATGAAATTGTTTACTGTCAATCTAATATAGAATAATGAATTAAATTATATATATATATATATATTATTTAAAAATTAAATGATTATGATGATTTATATCTAAGAGCCCAAATGAGTACCAACACATTAACAAGAATAGATCTCTCAGAGAAATTTCGAACAATAATGAGTTGAGCTCCATTTTATAATATGAATATAGCACCCCATGTTCTATCAACTATGCTGTTGTCCTTCATTTTTTGTGCAACTATGAACAATATGATATTTTTTCATAATATTTGAATATTTTTTCATGAAAATATTGAAAAATAACATAAAAAACCTAAAATATGTATTATAACTGATACTATAGAGAAAAGTGTCAATGAGGAAGCATCGATATGATCTATCTTCAATTGTTGAGATGCTTTTAATATCAAAGTTTGTAGGTGGAAAATCCATTTATTCTGTTATTTTGATGTTAAGGTAATTTACTCTATATATAGATGTGGGGTGAGAACTTTTTATTAAGTTAAATTTTCATAACAATCATATTTAGAATTATTATTATTAAGGATATTTTTGAATAAATTTATAATAATAATAATTTATAAATTATAAAATTTAAATATTTTTTTCTCATGTACTATTAATTAAATGAGAAAGATTATTGATTATAGAGAATATTATATACCTGTTATTTTAAATCTGCGATGAGCAATAATATATATAATTAAGAATTATAATAAAATTTAGATGTTTAATATTCAATGAAGAGTTTAGTAATCTGATTAAAAAGTAACTTTTTCAAATAATGTATCATAATAAATCAGTCAGGATAAAATTTACAGTCAATTAGTATATAAATTAATCATTTTGTGGATTAAATAAATCCATCTATTATCTATTCTAATGCAATATTTAATGATTTTTGAGTAATTAAATTTTATTTATAAAATAGTTTAAACTTTTGAATTAATAATTTATTTTTTATATAAATATATAAATCTTCAAAATTTTAAAAAATAGCAAAACTATTATATAAAATAATTTTCAATTTTCAAAATTATTGCATAAAGCAATAAAATTTGCAATCCAAATAATTCAAACTTTTAAATTTTTTATAAAAGGATTTTAATATATCATTTTTAAATATTGATAAAATTTAAATTTAACATAATACATTGATTTGACAGCTAATTCCATTATCAAATTTACTCTTCTTTGATATTTATCTTTCCTAAATGCTAAAATAATTTTATTTAATTAGATATAAAGGAAATTAATATAAAATATATTCAAAATCTATAAATTATTGCAACATGTGTTATTAATTAAAACAAATAATAGTTTAGATTTTAGAATTTTCCAATTCTATTTATAAGTTATGCACTCTGATATTTTATTTCAACTTTCTTCATTTACACTTTTTTTTTAATTAGATTTAAAAATTTCTAAATTTCTAGACTTTATAAATTTTAGATTATAAATTTGCTTAAAAGATCCATTAAAATATTTATTTATGATTAAACTGAGAGATAATTTAAAATAAAAGATTCATACAAAAATATCATATAAAATTAATTGAAAGCCTCACATTTATTATAGTCATTTGTAAGAACTTATGATTAATAAAATTTCTATACTCATTCAATGATAGTAATTATATATCATTCCACTACTGACTGTATTTAACTTCTCCTTTAAGTCTATTTTGGTGTATTTGAATCACTCCCGTTAGAACTTAAAATTACTGTCCTCCCTATCTTTGAAATATTTCTTCTATAAGTGTCGCTATTATCAAATGTATTTGCAAATTAAGAGGGGCGAGGGTTGTTTAGAGGACTTTTAATATTGATGTTTGAAATTTTAGAATCTGACAAATACTTGCTTTACTAATTAACTCTTAAAAGGCTAGGATCAAAATATAAAATACTTTGAATTAAAAAAAGCCTAAAGACTAGATTTGTGTTGAGAATAGGGAAAAAATTATAATTTTATTTATAAGGCTTTCTTAAGCCCATGTTTTAATTTCGTTACTGTTTTCATAAAAATTAATAATATTTGTAATTAAAATAATATCAACTTTAGAGTTCTTAAAAGATTCATCAGATACAAAACTATCAAGACTAAACATTGCTTTGTTATTATTCTATGAAACCTTTTCATTTTATATTGGAGATTTCAATTTGAATTGGCTTGGAATTTATTCTATTAGACTTGGTTGCACTTTGAAAATAATTATTTTTAAATTGCTAAGGTTAATTTATATCTTACCTTAAAATATAATTTGACTGTCGGCTTAAGAGATTTTCCAAAAGAATTCTGAAAATTATTTTCAACTTCACCCCTTATTTTGGAGTTTAGGTAAATAGTACTTATTTTTGGATATTTTTAATAAATACTCAGATATATATTAAAATGTGATAAAATTAAAAAAAATAGAAACTTTTTTCACTTACACAATCTAGTAAGAAAAATTGTAAAACAAGAAATGCAGCAGATAAAAAGATATCCATTAAATCAAATTAATTTATTCATTCTTAAACCTTATAAATTTTATTTCGAAACTCCCACACTCCAATTAATTTATGTATTTTTTTAAAATATAATTTCATAGTTTACCCCTTCTATTCATAAATGAGGCTTAATCTGGATTTTCCGAGTCTTGTCTAACTGAGTCCAATTCATTCAAAATCTTATTATAATTTATAATATTGTAGGAATACATTCGATTTGGGAAAATGAATTAAAATTAAATTAATTAAATATTAAAATCATGGCAGTTATCAAATCCAAAGTGACTCAAAATTCAAATATGAGTCGATTTTACGGTAGATCCCGCAATTTAAGCTGGACTTTGCTATTGGCATTATTCCCAAATAATCCAAGGAAGCGAGATATTTTGATTTTGAGCTAACTCCCAAAAATAGTATAAGGGGTTTTTCTCGCTTAGGCGATGAGATAAATTTATTATAGCAATAACAACCACCGTCTCATTTTTAATGCGCTATCCAGAGAGTATAATATTGTCAGGGTTTGGAGACATTTTCCAAAAACATAACTGAAGGTAATTAATAATTAATTAATTTTAATTTTAATTCATTTTCCCAAATCGAATGTATTCCTACAATAATAAATATAATCCTAACCCTGGAGGTTTGCTCGAGATCCACTGGCGCTGGAGGTTCAGAAATGGCTATTTTCTTCTAAAACCAGGGTACTAAACAATTGGTTTATTTTTTGTATTCTATGAAATCTATGCGATCTCCAAGTCTTTATTCCACTATAGGCACTCCAGTCATAAATCGTAATCGGATAGTCATATAATGCATTTCTACAGATAAATACATATAAATTCAAATAAATTGTAAGAACAGGTGAGAATACTGTAATAAAACCTAGATATACCTGGCAAGCAATAATATAGATACCCCACCACATGAGAATTTCTCCAAAATAGTTTGGATGTCTTGAGTATCTCCATAACCCTGTTGTTAATAATTTGCCCTTATTTGATACATTCTTTCTAAAATTCATAAGTTAATTATCAGCCACTATTAAAAAGGAAAATCAATCAAATCAAACGATTAATTAAGACAGATATTTTAAAAAGAATTTTTAAATAAAGAAATTTCCCTCAATTTTAATATTTTAGGGTAGTATTTGATTGAAATACTATAATTTAACTAATTTTATTCTAAAATTCTCACTTTAGTATGTTTAACAATTATTTAAATCATTTTCTTATAAATAAATAATTTAAAGATTTTAGAAACTCTACTGGATAAAATCGATCCTCTTAAAATTGATTCGTATTAAATATTATGTTTAATATTTTGAAAAATTTCCAATATCTTACTTTTAATAAATATTCATTCAAACTAAATAAGAAAAAATTTTAAATTATATAATTATATATTTAAAAAAATATAAATATTTTAATTAAGATCCTCTCTTTATTTAGTTATTATAATTTAATGATAACTCAATGATAAATCCTATGCCCCATATAGCGAAGCCAATCACATCAAAATAATTAATGCCACTGCGAGTATATATTGTTACAAATAGTGCAGAAAAATTCAGTAATACCTCCCATATAGAATATAAAAAATGTCAGAACTATGATTATATTTAATAAATAAATAATTTACCAATAAAATAGAGTATGGTATGTATATCAGCATGAATACAAACTAATATATTTTGAATTTTTCTCATAAATTTAACCAAAACTATACAGATTTTATGTAGAAATTTAATTTTTATAAAATGTAAGGAATTCAATAAATATTAAATGCTTTCATGTAATAAAAACATCTACCTGCTTTCATCCATTTTTCTCTCATTTCGGCATATTTCCAATTTTCTCCATTTCTTCTTTGATAGTTATTTAGGGAAAATTTTTTAAATAAATTTTTAATTTATTTTAATTTACTATGTTCAATTTGACCCCTAATAAATTATTATTGCTACAATAGAATTTTTAGTAAATGAAGATATTATTTATAATAGTCAAAATGCAATTTTAAGAAATAAATATAATTTATAATAGATTTTTAAGAATTAAAAAAATACTGGGAATTTATTTTTATTTGTACTTTTTATTTATTTTTAAGTTGAAAATTTCACTTTAATTTTCAATGATTATTTAGCAATTTTAAAAAAATAATTTTAGATATATGAATTCTTGGATGAAAATATATTATAGACAAGATGAAGATAGATAATCTTTGTAAATTCCTGATTCTAGATCATAATAATAACAACTATCACTAAAAATATATTTAACTTTTTAATATTTTCTATATCGATATTAATCCTGCTATAATGCTCAATCTTGCATCATTTTATAAAATAAACAAATAAATTTTTCTAGATTTCTATATATAGAATTAAATCTAGTGGCCCATGCAATTAGTAGAATAAAGACAAGTATAGATCTCTCATGAAAATTCTGCACTATTTATAGTTACGCAATTAATCCCAAGACAAATATGGGACCAAATGCTATTTCCACTATGCCATTATCTTTAAGAAATTAAGCTAATACATAAACTGCTGTGTTGAAAATCATAATCATATTTAAAACAAAGAAAATTAATACAATTTAATATTTAAAAAATTATAAAGATTAATAATAATTAAAATATTAAAGTTGAGTATGAATGTATTTGTAATCATAGCCCCATAAACCCTGTCGTTTGAAGTCTATCTGAATATTAAATTAAATTGCTGTGGAGGGAAATCCAAGTTCATTTCTTTTATTTTTTGAGTAAAATGTTTTGAAGTATATTATTTTGAAGTTGTTCACCATTTATATAATTTAAAATTATTCTTATCAGTATTTTTTTTAAATATAGCATTAAAATTACATATATAGGGGGTTATTATAATTTTTATCCCTTTTAAAAGATATGATAAATGATATGATATTTTTCTCTGAAACTAAATTTTATCTAAAAACACTAAAAGTTTGTTTACATTTTACAAAAATATTTAAGCAAAGAGGCTTAAGAGAAATATATATCTCTTTTATAATATTTATATGGTATTTTAAAGTACTTTATATTGTTGAAATATTTATTTGGTTGCTATAATAATTGTACTTTATTCTTCTAGAAGCCTGTTATTTATACTCAAACTATTTATAACTTGCGAATGAATTATTTATTAATTTATAAAACTTTTTAATTTCAGACAAAATAACATTAGCAAAAAGCAAGGTTTATATTATAAAAGAATAAATTCTTTGTAATTTATATAATATGCATAATAGATAGTATGTTTCTAAATAATATTAATAATTTTGATAATAGTATAAATCTATAAACTTAAAAGTACAGATTAATTAATGCTTAGATTATTAGCAGTTAAATTAATAATATATTTTTAAACCTCTCATTAACATGAACTAATATAAATTTAAGAAATTTATTAATGAATCTAATAATTTTATATTAAACTTTAAGTAATGATTTAGTTAACTTTTTATTCGCTATATATTAATGCAGTAACACATTTAAATTTGGAAGATAAAATAAAATAGTTAATTAATAATTAAAAATTATGGGAGTTAATTTTTTTTAATGAAATTAAATTATATGGTACTTGTTTGATATGGAATTTATAATAATATGGACTTTTACTAATGGCGAAACTATATAATTGCATTCCTAAAGAGACATAAACCGACTTTAATTTTGGTTTTTATAAAAAAAACTAAACACCAAAAATTAATGTCAAGTTATCTCGTTTCTACGATGCTAAACAGAGGTACTGCTAATAGTCCAGCTGATTTAATTTCCGAATTTAAATGTATTTTTACAATATCAAATTTATTAAATCAATCTTTTTTGTCAGAAGCGGCATCATAATTCTATTTTGATTGGTTGTCCTCGAATTGTTAATCGATTAGGGATTCTTCCTGAGGACTTATATTTCTGTAGAACCATGGAACAAACACATTTGTCTCCTTCATGTAAACTTTATTAAAAAATAATATGATTTATGATGACAAAAGTAATA
This sequence comes from Oxytricha trifallax, assembly GCA_000711775.1. Classification (NCBI taxonomy): domain Eukaryota; phylum Ciliophora; class Spirotrichea; order Sporadotrichida; family Oxytrichidae; genus Oxytricha; species Oxytricha trifallax. The sequence continues at coordinate 19,443 of ARYC01006310.1, forward strand.
AGAATAGGTAAATTCTCCCTCTTTAATTTGTGAAAAAACTAAGAAATAGAAAAAACTTTTTAAATAAAGTTTACTTAAGGAATTCAGGGTTTTTCTTTTGCTTACGTTCAAGTAATGGGACTCCAGACACGAATCTGACTAGTAGTGTGATGAAGAGAGCGCTATATCAATTTTTTACCCTAAATGATTATTTAGAATTGTGATTTTAGAATAAATTTAACTATAGAAAGTGAGGTAGCCCTTGCCAATATTGCAAGAAATGAGATAGATGCCCCACCACATGAGTGATTCGCCAAAGTAGTTGGGATGTCTTGAGTATCTCCACACGTTGTGCTTGATAATTTATTCAAATATAAGAGAAATTTCAAACTGTTGAATTTTATTAACGAAAACTATTTGCTTGATAATCTTTCCCTTGTTAGCTGGGTCTCTCTTAAAGGCATAGAGAGAAGCATCAGCAGCTGCTTAGAACAAGAATCCAATAATGAATACAGCAGCACCAGCATTATTTAACAAATGTTTATAATTATTTTTATGATTTTTGTTCAAAAATTGTATGGACATTAGGACTATACAATAATAAATACCAATTAAATTTTAAATAAAATATATTAAGCATAATCTAAGCCAGTTAATTGTTCATTTTGCTTCATGGAATAGAAGCTAACATGAAGAGCAGATGCGTTCACGATCAATGAGAAAAATGCTTGCAACACAAAGATATAGAAGAACGCAGCGATGTAGTACTGTTAATACACTTTATAAATTGTGTCTATTCATTAAATGATATTGTGAATTATTTTTAATTATTCAATAGTAGGTCTGGCCCTTTTTCTCCCATCTCTTGCGCATAGCAACATACCTATAATCCTCCTTGCCTTCGTGTCTCATTGCGATGTGTGTGGAAAGTCTAGCAGCCCACAATGCTAAACTTTTCTAAAAAAATTTTAATATCTAAAGCAAAAACCAATCAATATAATCCCGTTAATCATATTATCCTTTCGAATTTACAATATTACACTCACAAGTTTATGAGTGAAAAGACTAAGATTGATCTATGATTCCAGTTGTTCGACCACCAGAGATATGTAAGGTTAGGAATAACAAATAGAAGTCCCCACATTATATCGACTATGCCATTGTCTCTCTTTAACTAGGCAACTATATACCAGAGTGCATTGGCGATAAATGGAGTGGATATTGTCACCCAGAATTTTGTAGGGTCCACGTAGTTATATTCACTAAAATAATTCATAAAAGCATATAATTTATCACATAAAATTGAATAAAATTATTAAAATTTATGATTGCTGATCTTACGAGTCTTGATTTAATGACATTATTTTGATTAAATTAATACTTACTTACAACTTTTATCACAATAAATTAACCTAGTCAAAATGCCTTATTTAATCATATATTAATCATATTTTTACAAATAGTTACTACCAAAAAATATATTTGACCAAACAAGACAAATTTTTATTATTATTTTCTGCTAATTAAATATTATTTTATTAAATAAAAATAAAGATAAATATTGTAAGTTTAGTTATTGAATAAAAAATAATATGAAAATAAAAAGGAAACAATATTTTTCCATCAAAACCTAAAAGAACTAACTTTTATTAATGTGGGTATATTTTGGCATTTTTATATACAATTAACTTTATTATTTAAATTTATATCAGCATTATAAAAACCAATTGCAATTTATGAACGAAATCAAAATTATAATTATTATCAAAATATTAATGACCTTAATTAGCTTATAAATTAAAAATATTATTTGATTGGTTTATGTTTGACATTTTTTCTTATTTATATTTGAATGTTTGAAGAGATGGCTCATTTTTTAATTAAAAATCAAAATAAGTCTAATAATTTATATAAATACTTCTCTAGTATAATTTTATTTACATTTTCGACTTAATAAGAAAAATAATTGAACATTATTTATTATAAAATATAAATTTAATTTATGAAATTCAGAGTTTTACGAAAATCTGTACAATTTCGAATCTAACTAGAAAATAATTAATTTTATAATTCATAGAATTATTTATTTCTATAAACTTTTATCGAATTCCCTAAATTTTAATATCTATTATTTATATTTTTACTCACAAAGTTAGTTCTTCTAAGTTTTATTCAAGAGAACTCCTAGGAATACTATTAATATTTATCTTAGATGTTGAAAATTTAGCTTTATTTTATAATGACTTATTATTATTACTATTATTTTAACTTCTGCTATCGTTGTTCATATTAACTGATGGGGATTAGGGAGAGAGGATGTTATTATGTAATTTTGACATTTTCGAATCATTAGCTGATAAATATGTACTTTCTTGCATTACTTTCAAATTGTTTGTATCTTTAATATTTATTATAAAATAATATTTTTAATTTTTATAGTATAAAAAAAAGTGAAGGTAAAATAATTGCGTTACTGATATGTTACACTATTATTAAATTTTTAAATAAATTCTATATTAGTTAATATTTAGGATTTGCCCCTGTAATAAAATGCAAATTTTAAATTGATTATAGTATATAAAATAAATTAATTTCAATAAAAACCTAAACATCATGCATTTGGTTTATCGATTATAAAACTTTTCCTTACTGTTTAACTTATAAATTTTGAATAATTTATAGAATTAAAGACTATTAACTTGGCTATTTTTTAACTTTCAATTTATTTGTTAGATTTTTGTTACCAACAATAAATTTTTTATTTAAATAATTAAGGAAATATATAAATTATTGTAGATGTTGAAAACAATTACTCTAAATTTTGAGAATTTCAAGAAATAAAAATAATAATCAATTGTTTATATTTACTTTGCTTCAACAAAACCCTATTTAGCATTAAGGACCGTGGTACTCAATCCTTCTAGTTTTGATCCACGTGGCCTGATCCCATTTACTCCGGAGCTAAATGAAATTCGTTGGCACTGACTCATACACACCCCTTTCATTTCATTATGGCATATTCTGCTATTAACAGCGCTTTTATTTGGGAGCATCTATTCCTGCTCAAGTATTAGCATAAGTATCTTGAAATGCTACTTAAGTCTAGGGTTGAAATCCATAGTCGTCCTCGCATTAAGATCTCACTGAATCCCTAATTCTATCAACTCGATTTAATTCAAATGATAATTCACTAGGAATATCAAGCAGGAGGGCTAAAACGAGCAGCCTTGTTAAAGAATGCAAACTGTAGTGATAAGATGCCTAGCTCTATAAGCAAAGTCACATCTCATCTCCTTGCTCCACAACCATAGAATCTTATAATAGCAATTGAGGAATGTGCTGACCCGCCTACTTACCCCAGCAGCCTTTGATTGAATAGCTAAGTCGAAGTCAATACCCATGATTCAGTTGTTGCGCCGAGATTCTAAGCTCCATGATAATAGGAGGAATTGGAGGAAGCGGAGGAACCAGAGGAAGCAGAGGAATAAGAGGAAAAGGAGGAATCGGAGGAAGTGGAGGAATCGGAGGAAAGGGAGGAAGCGGAGGAATCAGAGGAAGCAGAGGAAGCAGAGGAAGCGGAGGAATCAGAGGAAGCAGAGGAATAAGAGGAATAGGAGGAATATGAAGAAGCGGAGGAAT
>ARYC01006311.1:0-31999 GCA_000711775.1 Oxytricha trifallax
TTTAGATTCCTTAGAGCCTTAGACAAGTCATCTAGGTTTGGAAAATTACAGATCATAGTTATTTGAGCTCATCTTTCAAACCTGACCCATCAAGTCAATGATTTGACTAAAGTACTTTATTATTAATGCTAAGCCCTTCACTTGTCTTCTTTACTATTTTTGCTCTTGCTTATTATCAAAATAATATAATTACAGCTTTTCTTAACTCTAAATTTACTACATATCAGAACTATAATGTTTTTAATGCTTTCTTGTTCTCTCTAGTATCTTTTGTCGGGGGGGGGGAAGTTTCCTACCCCCATCAATAAAATATTAGAAATAAATAAATTTCAATTTCAGTTACCATAACCATGTATTAAACAATTTTTATGAATATATAGTTTTCAAAGTACATAATTATTATTTTTTAAATTATATATTATAAACAAGGCTAAATAATTGTTTTTTTTTATATATAATTAATGTGATTTTCATTAAAATGTAAATTAATTATCAAGGTAGAAATAATATTTGAAGCTAGAATTAAAATAATTATATCATAATTAATAATAAAGATTCTTAAAAATTATAAAAATTGCATATTTTTATTTATGGGGAAGGAAACTTCTGAATGGGGACAGGAAACCACCTATTTGGGGGCAGGGAACTCCCTCCCCTGTTGTTTTCTATCTTCCAGTTTGTCGACTTAATACATTTTCTAGGTTCAGTTTACCTTTTTTAGTCAAGACTCTAAATGGTAAGATCAGTTAGGTGATCTAAACTTCATTAAATTGCATCTCCTCTACCTGACTTGTACATACTAATAGTTTGGTCTCGTAGACATGTTTTCCTGGTATAAAATCCATGATACCAATATTTATTGATTTCTCTCCAGTGTTTATTGTTACTCTGTCTACTAGTCTCATTCATTAGTTCTTCTTTTTATGGCCTCCTCTTTGTAAATAAATGTCTTAATCAACGCTAAATCACCAATATTCCTAGTACTAGGGTTGCATGCTATTGTCATAATCTTGTGATTTATGTGGTCCACTCTTTCCATGCTTTGAATAATCTTGTCAAATTACATGCTTGTGATTTCTGTTAAATCTATAAATCTCTTGAGCTCAATCTGGTTTCTATGAATACATGGTGCCCCCATCTTCATGGGTGTTGAATTGAGTCCTCTGTGTCTTTTTCTATTTGATCCTTTTGCTAGGGTTTGATTCTACATTCTTCAGTCTAGTCAAAAATCCTATTAGTCTGTATAGTGGAATTTTATTGTGTTTATTCTCTCATCTCGAGGATCTCTAGGGTCTCATCTTATAAATGTTACAATATTAAAAATAAATAAGCAAAATAGATCACTATATATAATAAATGAAGAAAATTAAAATATATAATATTAATTGATTTTAAATTATGAGAATATTAATAAGCAGAATATTGGCTAATTTATAAACAAATTTTAAATACATAATCATCATAAAATTGTAAATAATAATATCATTTCAAATTTTAATAGCCTAAACACCATTTTTCTCACCCATTGCTTGTTGAAAATGGCCTTCTTAAGAGTAATACAAGATGAGTTAGAAGAGTTGCTTGATTGAAAGAAATAGAAAAGTTATAGCATTTTTGTTTTGTATATATAATATTTAAATTATTCATCAACTAGAGAAAACCATCTTAATTTAAGTATTCTTAAAATTGAGAAAGTATTTAGGTGAGAGTTAATTATGTGTAAAATATCATAAAATTCATTAAAATTTTACTGGTCTTTATGTGGTTAGGTTAGAATTCAGTAGTCTTCAAGAAACAAGCAAGATTGGTAAACATTTAATTATTATAATTATAATTATGATATGATATATTTTTTAATTATAATTTCATGTTTAATTTATCTTCTTAAATCATAAGCTTCGCCCCTAGATCTATAAACATCAAGGACTCTTTGATTTATTCTTCTCGCCTTAATTTGCCACTCTCATCTACGAGTTACTTAAATTATTCAGTTTGTACTATTTCTAGTCCTGATTTACCTTCTTCAATAAAATCTCTCATAATTATCTATTATAGTCTTATAAAATTGTTGTAAACCTTTCAATAAATAAGTGATATCTAGCTAGTATCAAAATAAACAAAACAAATGGAATTTTTCTACCTTATTTAATTAATATACCAGCATAGTGTTCTTCTATTGATTAACTTAATCTCATTTTTAGATGACTCCTTTGAATCTTACTTTTATATTTATTTAACTGTATTAATTCACAAGATAAAATTATAAAGGTGAATTGTTTTACTATATCTTTGAAATCGCTATTTATATGATACTTTTATACATATTTATTTGAAAAGCTAATTATGATAAATTTATAAGCTACATTTTGACTTGAAAATATGATATATAGCTTGAACTTAAACAATTAAAGCATTATTAATTGAATTTCTTTAGGTTATACTATATCTTCGAATATTCATCGAAGTCCTTTTCTTTATATTCCCCTTGATTCAAGAATTGTAAATAATTAGATGAATTAATTAATCTTAATATAGAAATATTCAAATAAATAAATTATTTAGTTATCTTACTTAAGACTTAGTCATTTTTATAACATAGAGTTGCTATACTATAATAATAAATTATAAATAAAACTTCTTAAATATATTCTTTAAAGTAGATATTTATAAATTTTCATCTGAGAATATAACATATCTAGAATTCTTACAGAAATAGATGCCAATAATATAAAAATTTTAATGATAAATATTATATAAAGACTGAAAATAGATATTATGACTGTAAATTACATATATAAACTAACCCAGATTTATTTTTGCGAGGAATAATATTCCGCACTTATGTTTAAAATGGGATTTATTGTTTGATATAATTAATTAATATTAACTTAATCAAGCGCGGATATTATCCTTTATTATGTAATGACTAAATTATAGATTTTAGTTCGCAAAATTGTTTGAGTAGAACTTTTATTCAATTTGGGGTAGCATCATTCACCAATGACTTCATATTTTATCCCTGTTAGTCATGTCAGTTGATGACTAGGATGACTAGAGCGAATCGTCATCAGATTCTTGCTCAGCTAAAGTCTACTTTATCTATAGGCTCTTCATCTCAGTAAGAGACAATCAAGTCTGTGGATCTTGAGTCAAGAAAAAAGCTTGAATGAGTTTTTTTTATGTGCTAGTCTTCATTAGGACTATGGTGAATTATCTCACAATAAACGATGAGCTTCTCTTAAGACTGGACAACGACATAGAAGTCCCTGTTAATATAAGAGTGCACTATTATTTATGCCACGCTATATACATCGACCATGGGATCACTTTATGAAAACACCTCAACAATAGGCGAATAAAATCTCTAAGACTTGTAAGATATAGGCTTGAAGTTAGTCATCAGACTAGCGTGTTCATAGTTTGCAACTCTCATATCTTCAGAGCTCGAGTCTACAACAATATTCTGTAGATTTAACCTTCTGTGGACATATCCAAGACTATGGATCTCCTTGACACCATTAATCAACTTTCGTAAAAAAGTTTAAGTTAGCACTGTGTCGTAGCACATTCACTCCTTCTGATGACTAGTAAAATTTTTCTCTTACCCTTAAGTACTGTCTTCTAACTTTAGCCTATTGAACTTGTTGCTGTTACTAACTCAATTCTTTAAAGTCTATTACTAATTGTACCTGGAATTAGAAGGATCTATTAAACCTTATCAGTTGATTTTCCTCCACAAAAAATGGTTTAGGAATTTTACCAAGGCACCTAAAAAATCTAAACAGAATTATCCCTAAATCTAGATATAATTGTGTAAAATGTACCAAGTACAAATTCAATAGTTTTGATCAGCTGAAGTTCAACAAAGGGCAAGAAAAATTTTATCTGGGATGGAAAGCAATGACTCTCTAGTAGTCGCAAAAATTTTAAGGGTAAAATGCATTTATAGTCTAGTCCGATATGAACAGGGGCTTTGACTAAGTACTTAAGGGCTATCAAATTCTTCAACTTCTTTTAAGCTCTGAAATAACTTATTCATCGCTGAGCTTAATTTGCTAGTCCTACTAATGAATGAATTGAATTTAATTGTATAGTCTGTAAAAATTATCTTTATAGCAAAGTGTGACATAATTGTGAAACCCAATATCAGTGAATGGGCTTCTCTTTTCGACAAGTTATCTTATTGAAGAATAAATCGGGATCATGAAATTCGATTGATCTAAAAGTGATTAAGATAGTCGAAACTGAGTTTACCCTATCCACCCCCCACTCCTCGATATTAGTCGTTCGCTTAGGACTATTCATTGCTTCATCGCCATCTTTTAAAATGTTGGCGATGAAGCTGAAAAATATATAATTAAGTTTAGCACAATTATTTTAACTTTACTTATATATGATTAGTTAATGCTTTAAGACTAATATATAAATATAGAGTTAAATAACTAAAAATAATTAATTAAAATATAATAATACAAAGATTCAACGTAAGTCATCATTTATAACTTGAATCCTGAGTTTCTTTTTAAATTTTCCTATAATTCTATTTAGATTTAAACAAAGTAAAAAGACGGTAGAACAATTTTCTAACAAATCCCTATTATGGCTAATTTGTAGATAATAAATTTTCCTTATAATTAAATCATGAATAAAAAAGATTTCTTAATAAACTTTATATAAAGACTTAGTATAATTATAAATAGAATTGTTTGAATCCTTAAAATTTATGATAATATTAAAAATATTTATTTTATTAAAAAAATAATGCTTTTAAGTATAAATATCACTAATTTATTATAATAATTTTTATAGTAAAACTTAATAATTTTTATATTTAATCAACATTGATCTGTTAAACTTAGCAATATATCTAAAAATATATTAAAATAATCAATATTAATTGAACTTAATTATATTTTAACTTTAAATTTATACATGCAGTGATTTTCTTACAATAACTTTAATTGTTAAATCACCCATTTTTGTAATTATAACTGATTTTCAAAAGAGTGATTGTATAATAATATTTCCTGAAGTTTTAGGTTCATCGTCAGGTATGACTATAGTCTCAGGTGCCTTTGCTTACTGAGGTAATCGCTCCTGGTCTTCATCAATATCGCTCAGTTAAGAAAGGCTTGATTGAGAGACTTTTCTAGATTAAGATTGAGCTCTATTTCCTTTTTAGTTGTTCCCCTCCTTAACTTGTTAACTTTTATGTGTTTGGCAATCTTTTGCATGTCTGTTTAAATTACTATTATATGCGAATACTCTGCGACAAACTTAAAATTTTTACTTTGCTTCATTTATTATTTTAACCTTTTTATCACTTGAATAACTAGGCATTATTGTATTTTGACTAAGTTATCTTTTAAAGGACCAGTTTGTTGAATTTAGGGTCAATTATCTTTCCTGGAGTCCGATTGCTAGGCCCCAAAACGCTAAGAATGCAATCTTTTAAGCTACTTTGTTTTATATGCAAACATCTTTAATTTCCTTATATAATATTTGAACAAATATTAATTTTATTAATATGGCTACTAATTAATTCAATATAACATAATTTAGTATACAATTAATCTAATCAAAATTGTTATCAAACATAAAAATGAATTCGGCGTCCTTTACTTTTTGTAAGTCAGATAGTATTGATCCAATATTTTTGACCAAATGATAACCTAATCTTACATAAAGTAAGTGATATATATATATATTTAATAAAAACCCTATTCTAAAAAAATTAAAAAAAATTGTTATTCCCTACTATTTTCTAAATCTGCTCAAATAACCTTACCTAATTCTATATTCAATTAAGTTTAATCATATTTTAAAGTCAAATAAGGACTATTTAATAATTAAATTAACATAATGGATGACTATAATAGTCTTGAGAATAGATTTGTCAAAAGTGAAGAGCAACTCTAAAGGTTTAGATCTAAAAACGATATTTATGGCTACATAACTTAGCATCGTAAGATATTCTTCTTGTTAATTGATAATTTTTTTAGTCATCTTGTTTCTCCCTAATTACTAATCAACTAGGATTGCGTTCTTAAGATTGATACTAAATGGATAAAAAAACATTAAAGCAAGAGTAGATTCACAGCATATACGTCCCTTTTTTCAATAGTTCTCTGTAAAAACTTGTACAATGATGCAATTTCAGATGACCTAGTCTCTTAATACCTACCCTCCATAGATTTAAATTCAGGGCAATTTTGAGTCTTCTTCTTCTTCTTCTTCTTCTTCTCAATCTTGGGTACAGTTAAGCCGGACTATATAAGAGAAGTCTTGGATAATGCTCTTAAGGTGCGCTATAACGAAAGTGCTCATCAGTCGAAGCGAAATGGATAAGAGCTTACCTTACTTCTGATTGGGTTGATTGTTCCTCAAACACCCCTTTGTTTCAAGTAAGACAACTGAGATTTATACTTGCAGGGAAACCTGGTAAAGCAATTTTCTTAATGAAGTAAAGGTCAAGACTAGGCAGATAGAAATCCCAGAATCAATCCTTTGAGATTCCATCAAGATTAATGGGGGTTAGGAGACCACTTTTGCAGAGTCAGGAAGAAATTAAGACTATTACAAAGAGGAAGAGATTGACAGATGGGACTATGCAAATAATCAATATTTAATAGAGGACCCCAAGCAAACAAAACTAAGAGATTTTAATTTAATTATTAGATTAAAAGTGATTTAATGATTTGATTAAATATAGTTATTAAGCCCAAAGAATTTCTTATATTCCTTAATTCACCTAATTAATTATTGCAACTCTTTCCACCTGCTCTATTGAACTTTTTATACATTGCTTCACTCTTGGTCATTAGTCCCGATTCAATCTTCTAAGCATTTCTTTATTATATATTAGCTTAAAGGTATAAAAGTAGCTCTCTATCCCGTTATATTGAGGAGAGTATGGCACACTAAATATGAGTGTAATCATCAAATCTCTCATGCAATCACGAGTAACCTTGCTTCTATGAACTTAAAGATTATCCATAAATACAGCTATTCTTTGGTTAGGGAATATCTATCTGAGCATAGCCAGATACTTTACAAACTCAGGATTTCGCACTGACCTCTTGAATATTCTGTAATGCACCGAGCCGAGCTCGTTTGATATCCCAGTGAGTAAAGCATAAATTGTGATTTCAGATCTTCGATCCTTGAGATACGGATGGGAATAGGTCTTGGCTCGCTAGGTGGATGGAGAGAAAATGGCATCATCAACAAAGATAACCTTTGCACTATGATGCTCCAGTTCATTGATATAGGTTGCTCTCATCATTATTTTTAGTGCAGTAAGCTTCTCAATCTGAATGAACTCGCTTCGTTTTACCAGCTTGATAGTCACTTTTAAATAGTCATTACAAGGATGAGTCACTAATCTTAGATTCAGGGTACTCTCTGTGAAACATCTATCAAAATTTATTACAAGAAATGAAATGTAGAAATATAATGTTTCCATTAGTCATTTTAAAAAATTTACTCTTAAGATTAATTATCTTAGCCAATAATGTGATTAAAACTATTATATTAAGATATACTAACACAAAATGATAAAAAATGTTATGTTTATAAATAATGTTGGCATTTTCAACTTTGCTATATTTTATTATTTATAGTTATAATTAAGTTATGAATAAAGTTTAGTCTTGTTAATGACAAAATTAATAATCAAAAATTAAGTAAAATTTATGAAAAATAAAAGTAAACTTTGATTAATTTCTGATGTGAAATCCTTAATTTTTGAAATTTAAATAGTTAAGGCAGTAAGATTATTAATTTGACAGAATAATGAAGTTAATCAGAAATTATAAAAAAATGAACCAACACTTTCAATGATCTAGATATAATATATAATATATAAAACTATTGGTAGATTTAATATAAATAAAATGATGCTGTCTATAAAATAATCTATATTAATGAGATAATGCATAAACTAAAAGTGGAGCAGAAGTAAGAAAAGTTTTCTACTTGCACCACTATTTTAAAACCACAATGTTAAAAAATATTATAATTAAAATTATCTTAAACAATGTTTATCTATTATTAGGCATGCTTAAGTTTGAATATTTATTTTTTACAATTCGCTAATTAAAAAGATTTGATAATTACTACTCGCTCCTTCAGAGAAAGACCAACCCAGTGCTGAAGAGTATCTGATCTGGTGAGATACTCAAGTTAGTCTCGTTTAAGACTACGGAATCTTTTAGGGGATAGTCAATTTCTATCTGTCGTGAACGTGCAACTGGACGACTATAGTCTTCGGAGCAAGTCCTGAAAATTTAACTTACAGATTTTTATTTTATATCTAGGATTTGTAAAAGAATATTTAGAGCTTTCCATTAACATAGTTAACTAATCAAGGAAGCTATTGGCTGTTTGCGCATCAATTTTCATATAATAGGGTAAAGAACTTTAAAAAGGTAATATAAAAATAAATAACTAACTGGAGGGTTTTGTTTAATATAGTAAAATACAAAAATTAATTATCGAATGAAACTTATAAATGCTATTTAATAATGATAACTTTGAAAGGCTGTTTATTAATTTAAGATTAGGCTGTCACCTAATATTTTACAATTCTTTAATCATAGGGATTGTACTTCTAACTTATACTATGATGATGAAATATGAGTTTAAATAGTTAGTATTCATTCTATTGATATATTGTTTTATAGGTTTAAGAATGAAATACTTGTTGATAAGATAGAATTCTACTTAATATTTAAATTTAAAATTCGCTTTTTTATTAGTGTTATTAAATGCTCTACTTTTTCATATAAAAAAAAAATCTGTAATAATAACTTATTTCTTAGCCATATTCAATTTACTTTCTCATTTTCTTATTTAATGCATTTGAATGTATATCAAGGTCAACACCAACAAACAAATTCAAGATTTATATTATTTTCTAAAAGATTTCTTTGACATTATTCTCATTAATAGTTTTCTTTATGAAATATTTTAAAACAAATTAGCTGAGTTTATGCCTTTCCCACCTATGTTTAGGAAATAATTCAGTTTAGAACTCCTATTATTGCTTTGTTTCATCATTAAACCTTATTTGTTTGTGTCTATTAAACATGTGATTGTTATTTCTCCCTATTTTACGGTTTTAGAACCAAATTAACATAGTATTGCCATTACATTTCCTATATCTATAATAAAATATTTGAAGTAAGAGCTTAAATTAACTTTACTTAAACTTCAATGACTACAATCAACATCTTGAATCTTGAGACTTTCATTCAATTCTTAGGATCTTCAGATTACTTTTAGATTATAAATTCTAGATTTAAAGTTTGAAATTTCAAACAATGTCAATTTGTAGTTTGATTACTTCTAAAATTAGGGTTTAATTTAAGCTGTATGTCTAATTCTAAAGTTCCTGTATCTCTGCTCCTAGTTCCTAGATTTCAGGAAATTATAGAGTCAAGATGATGACTTCTATCCGTCTCTAATATTAATTATTATAACTGCTTGACAATTATATTTAATTCACAGAGATTCATAAAACTAAAATAGCTAGAGATAAGTCTGCTAAGATCTGATTTAAAGTAAATGGACAATAATTGTTTTAGAATTTACATAAATTAATTATTTATTTTATTTGCTTGGCTTTGATTTTGTTATATTTATTTATATATATTTCAAGAATTGGGTGATTCAATTGTATTAAGGTAAAATCAGCTATTTTAAAAAAATGATTGTAATTCCCATAAACTTAGAATAAGTTTGTTAATTCTCTTAATTTAATCATGAATAACTTAATTATTGAATTATCACGCTTTCTTTATATTATGGATCTTAATCTTAATTTCTAATATAAAATAATATGAAAAAATAATTAGATTAATAAAAATAATGAAGATTATTGAATTATATAAATACGGTAACATTTAAACTTATATTATCTTGAATTATTCAAGTTTCTACATTTGAGTGAAATTAGTTGGGATTTGTTTCATTTAATAGTTGGTTCCTACCTCAACATTATTTATGTATTTCTGTATTGAAGCCCTTTCATTATAATCTTTGATATCGAGCATAAGGAAATAGGCATACTTATCCACAATGTAAGCTAAACATCATTTAGGCATAAAAATGGCGTGAAAGTACATACAATCAATCGACTTAAGTGGTTCATTTTTGTTTATTTTAAGCAGTGCATTTACTATCTAAATAATAAATTGGGTGATTAAGTGGAAAAGTATTATTGCGCTTTTGCTTTTGCGACCCATCATCATTATTAATTGATAGAATTCCTCTTTTATAATAGTAAAATTAGAGTGTTGATGATTTTAGTATTTTTTCTTCACGAAATCATCATCAAACCAACCTCTGGATCTGCTGTAGTTTTAATCACTTTCTTCCGATCATTGACAATAAGCAGTTTCAATCACATTAGTGCTTATCCATTTTCAGTATTTCAAACGAAAAGCTTCATATACGGAAGAATTGATGCCTTTCATACTTACCACGCTATTCTCCATGAAATTAATTAGGGAGATGGAATCCTGGACTCAGGCAAGATTCCTAGATCTTGAAATGAGTAATCTTTGATTTACAGATTATACTATGCCATTTGCCCAAACAATTTCGCATGTTTTTTATGTTGTTGTATTTTTAACATTCAATGAGCTCTTTGAAAGCAGATGCATTCCTCTTTACCCAATGTCGATTTCTTCTGATATCAGTATAAATTCCTTGTTGATGAAGTGGAGGTGACTTAGTGAATGCCGATTAGTTTGATCTTAATTTTGAGGAGATTTATTAATTTTTAACATACTCGCTCAGGATTCCTGATTCCCTTCACACCATGGCGTCCTTTTCTTCTATTCCAATCAATTTTTTCCCCATTTTAGCTCTTAAAATGCTCCAATATAACTTTATTGCACCAAAAGTAGCAATCTCACTGCAAAAAGAATCAATGTAATTTAGCAAACTTAGAAGTGAATACAATACTTTCTGTCCCGACTCTTAATACAATTTTACAACATATACGAGCAATCTCAACCTGAATTGGTTCGCTTCATTATGCTCTTTATAATTCAATGCAGCAAAGACACTATAAATACCTAACCATCATATCCACATCACAAAAGCTGCAAGTGTTGCCAGTATTCCAAGAGTTGGTCAACCTGTCATTAGCTTAGAGTAAATATAGAGTGCTTAATAATATTTTTGATTTGTTTATGCTTTGAATATATAAGACTTTTCATCAAATATACTGTAACATTATCTATTTTTACATCTTTTATTTGTGAATAGCTGGGTACCTCATTCAGTAGGATCGAAAAAAGACCATTTTATTGTATTAGAAGAGAAAAATTTATAGATTTTGCATCATACAGGAATGTGGTTTAGACATATCGAAGTTCCTTTATATTGTGTTTATATTAATATTTAAAGTAAGTTAATTAATCTAATATTAATAATGCTTAATTTATAATATTATTGTAAAAATAGAATTGAATTGGTATATTGAAAAATAAAAATGCAATTGTACTTATTTGAATATAAAACAGGCAGTAATTTGCTATATCTCTAAGTTTAATTTGATTAAACAGTCAAAACCCCAAAACCCCTTAATGAGGTTTATAAGTGCTTTGATTTGTAGGGAATTTGTTAGGGGTTGGGGTTATTAATAGGTTTTAATGTGAAATTTATAGTAAATGTATTTAATTTAATCACTCAAAATGCACCTAAGGATCATGAGGGAGAAGTCTGAAGTTTATCTTACTTAACCACAACTCTATCTACTCTATTGATATATCTGATCTTGAGTTTAGTTTAATTATTATTTACTCTGCCATTTGTTTCATTGATTGAGATACTCTTGTTTTGTCAATAAATGCTTTATTCTTTATTTAGCATCCTTCTCGCATCTTGTAGAGTAATATTCATTCGAGGCATATCGCACTCTATTATAATTGCTGCTAAAGCCCACACATCCCACTAAAAGCCTCCATCTCTCCAGTCTTCTCTTTTGGATAATACCCTGGAGTTCCCATTACACTTCCAAGCCTTGATACTTCCACTCTTAAGGCTCTGTTGAAATCAATAATTGTTAAAGTTACTGGTGAAAAGTTCAACATTATATTCTCAGGCTTGAGATCTCTGTGAAAAAAGCCTAAATTATGAAGCTCTTTGATACCTTGTATAGCTTAGGTTGATATTAATGCAAGCTATCTATGATTTCTTTGATCAGTTATGAAATCTCTGAGTGTCATTTCAAAGAGTGGTAGTCTGAAAGCTACATGATCTTTGGCTAGGAGAACAGCATCTAGCTTTATTAAGTATTTGCACTCTTTAAACCTAGCCTGAGTGAGTAATTAATATTCATTAGTAAACTCCATTTAATATTTATCATCAATAAGGAGATAGTTGAAAGGATATACCTTGTAAGCATACTGATGATCCTTAATAACTTTCTTGTCATAGGAGTCCTCTAGAATTAGGTAGCTTTAGAGAGAAGTATCTAAATCAATCTATGCAAGTACTGGAATTTTCTTGTATTATATTTAAATCATGATTTTAGTGACCTCTGATGCTAAGAGGTTGCGTGCAATCCTCACATACTCTGATTCGCTTGCCTGCTAAAGCTCAGCAACTAAAAGAGGCTCCCTTGCTTTTCTTTTGTTGAGCAACTTCAGTTGAGTGTCTTAATCTTCAACTTCTAATTCTTTCTTGTGGGCTTTTAAAAGATGCTTCTTTAAGTCTCTTGTGTGAGAGTACTGATTATGGCACTCAAAACAATCATACTTTCCATCAATTTTCATGCTTTAAGTATACAGTAGGCTTAGCTTCTTATGAACCTTCATATGCCTATACCAGCTAGATTTATGAACAAAATCTCTCTCAAACAGCTCACAAAAATAGACTTCAACTTCTTCAGTTTGTATAGGAATTACATTAATACCTTTCTCCTCCACTCTGTCTCCCACACACTTGCTTGCCATTTATTTTCAATTATTAATTTTATTTTAATAACAGAGACATCAAATGATAGCTCTGGTAGTTCTTTAAGAGAGTTCATCTCACAGCTATCACACTTTTTATTGCTACCAAAGGTTAGTCTCATTTAGTTTGATGAAGTGCTGTTGTTTTTCTTAAAATGTTAGCGCTCATATTTAAATATGAATTTAAAATTATAAAACTGCCTCAATAACTGAGAGCTTATATGAGAGCTTTCCAAGCCTACAAGTTTCAAGGGAAGTTCTTAGAGTATGAGAGAAGAAATATAAGTGTTAAGAGATCCAGCTCTACATATGGGTGAGGAAGTAACCATTTTTACTTTCAATAATAAAGTGATTATAGTACGTACCGATTTAGGAGGTGCACCTAATTAAGTACGTACTGCTTTAGGAGGTATTTTATCATTCTATGATTAAATTAGGGTGCTCCTAATTAAGTACTAGCTTTAATTAATGCTCCTAATTAAGTACTAGAATTTTAAGACCTGCTCCAAATTAAGTACGTACCAATTTAAATTTAAAAATATGGAACTATAACAGTAGAAATTGATATCAATCTCTCAAGTTTGAACAAGTTCTCAAAACTTTCTCCATATCCTTCTAAGAGGTTGACCTCCTATAGGATGCCCATATTTAATAGTAAGTTTTACAGAGGTATATAATTGAAATCAATAAACCTAAATTTGAATATCATTTCTTAGATCTGTAAACAAGATGGAGTCAATGAATGACGTAATGAAAAGAGTGCAAGCACAAGAATTGATTCAGAGATTTAGAAGCAAGAAAGATTTGCACCGCTACCTGGTGCAGCAAGATAATGAACTCATAGTAACTCATCTTGATTAAGTAGTTGGTTTGTTCTTGCCAACGATGGAAGGTACCAAAATTTCATTTCTAAGGGCGATACTATGCGAAGAGAAGAAAGCATTGAAAACTTAAGATGTAAAGTTTGCAGAGATTCAAAACTATCCAGAAATCTCAGTGACTAACTTATATGATGATGCTATGAATGACCCAGGTTTCGCTGTACCTGCCTACTAAGAAGCAGTTGTAAAATAACTACCTGAAAGAAACTATTTCTTTGGCATTCTTGCAACAATTAAAGGTGATTACTTGAAAGAAATTATTCAAGAATCTCATAAGAAAAGGTACAGCATCTCTTCAGAAGATAAGGACAACAAGGGATAAAGATAAGTGAGAGCTGGCTATCAGAGCTGCAGAAGCACCCTTTATTTCAAGTAAGATGTAAAGCTTAACTCTTTAGAAAAATCTGGTACTAGCATCTTCTTGATGAAGGAATAGAGCAAGCTTCACAGAGAGCGAAAGTCGCAGACAGTATGAAGTGAGCAAGAGACTTTATTCAAATATTCAGCCACCAGAGTCAATGAACATAGATGCTGGAGCTGGCAGCAAGAGAAGAAACTTAGGAGGAGGGAAGCAAGAAGTAGAAGAAAAGAAAGAGAAGCCAGCTCCCTCTAAAGAATTTTAAATGTGACTTATATATTCATTAACTTAACTACAAAACTTATTTATATACATTCACTCTCCCTTCTTTAGCACACTTTTAAGCCAATAAATTATCTACTCTCTTCGCTGAGCTTTTAATAAAGTCTACTGTATCGATAGGTAGGTCATGCATCAAGTGGTATAGCAGCAGTTTCTTGTAATGACCTTTTAATATTCCCCAGTAGAACTCAATTCCATTAAACTATGGACTGTAAGGTACGTTGAAGACTGGCGTTATTCTAAGTTGTTCATAACTCTTCCTTGTTTCTTTAGTCTTATGAACAGAAAGATTATCAACGAATAGTATAATCTCTTATTCAGGGTACTTCTCTCTCAGCTGCTCTAAGAACTTAATATACTGCTCTGTCTTAATAGAGCGAGGATGAATAAAATAAGTTTCTAAACCAGCATCCTCGCTAATACCTCCAAGAATAGCCATTGTTTATACCTTGACTTTCTAGTCATATTCTTCTATGTTGCTATGCCTCTTATACCAAGACTTCTAGATGAAAGTGTTGAAGGTAAACACAGCCTCGTCAGCATGAATAAACTTAATATTATTCTATTAGGCTCTCTGCATTTAATTATAAATATAATTTAAGTTGTTGTTGTAAAATGGCAGAGTGAAATCAATTACTCTCTTGATACGATTTACTCCTTTGTAAGAGATACCGTTTCGTTTATAAATGTTTGCAACAGACTATGCAGAGATCTTCAACTCAGGGAACTGGCGATGAAACATAATAGCTCGTTAGTCGAGAGAGAAGTGAGCCCAATACTTCAAAGTTTTTTCATTAATAAGATAGTCAATATGCTTCTATAGAAACTTAGACTTCCTCTTAGGCTAAGAATTCAACTACTATTGCTTTAATTACACAGCTTTCAAGCAGTGAGAGCGAACAGTTGAGGGACTACGCTTTAAGAGCAGTGCTGTAGACTTATAGTTCAGTACTGGTTTGAGTTATTCACTATACATATCACATCCATAACGCAGTTTAAACACTAAATCTATATACTCTTCATCATAAATAGACCCCAAAAGCTTGTAATTTTAGTCTCGCATTTAATTAATAACCCCAACCCCTAACAAATTCCCTACAAATCAAAGCACTTATAAACCTCATTAAGGGGTTTTGTGGTTTTGAGTAAAACGGTTACAGGAAGTTATGTTTAGTTGTTTAATTGTTTATTAGTCATTAGTAATATAACTTTGGGGTGGAAGTTTCCTGCACAGGTTTATGATAAAAAAAAATTTTAAGGAAGTTTCCTGCATTTTTTTGTAAAATTTTTTTTATTATTAAATTAATTTTTATAACAACAATCAACCAACTTCCTAACTATTTCCTTGATATATTTATGCTTAATTATTAATCTATTAGTCAATATCTCTCTTCAGATTCCAACATCCTCACATATTTCACATGATATTTGTTGGTTTCTGCAACTCAACAATTATATTGTCCTATCAGTTCTCATAGTAATTTCCAAGTATTGTATCCAAAAGTTATTGAAATTCAAATTAAATTTATCTTATTCTTTCTTACCTATATAATGTGAGACTATATTTTCTTAGACTACTCAAATGATGAACAATATACTCTTAATATTTTATAAGATCATAAAAATATTTAATTTTTGAATTTATATAAAATTAATTAAATTTTACTTAAATAAAAAAAAGTGCAGGAAACTTCCTCGAGTGCAGGAAACTTCCCCCCCCCCATAACTTTTAATATTAAAATTCTCTAATTAATTAAAACCACTAAACAGAGAGTGCTTTTCCTGTTTATCTGCTAGGTTGAAGTACTCAAGTCGCTTATAGATGTAGAAGTACCTAGCAATTAAACAGATAAACATTAGTGAGGGATATTGAGATTCTGTTTATTAGACATTAAACATTTAAACATGTGAACACTACATGGAATATCAGTTTAATTGTTTGGTATTTAATTAGTTTTAAGAATAAATTATTGCTAAATTAAATATTATAGGTCATAGCAATGTAATAGCTACAAATGTCATGGCTGCAAGCAATCTCTCAGCATTTACTTATTATAAACAGATGGGAGACAAAGATTACAACTAGAAGACTCTATTCGTGTTATAACTTACGATGGTGTAGCAAAGCGTTGATTGGAAGAACTTGGAAGCAGAATTGAAGTAATCAAGATCCTCTATTTTTCACATTCAGGTGTACTTTGAAGAGGCCAGCAAGTAGTATTTCATGGTGGTGAGTATTGTGGAGAATCACAGTGTCTAGTACATTTCTATTTCACCAGCAAGTCATACAGTGCCTACAAGATATTCTAAAAGATCGGGATCACAGCTGCCAACTATGCTAAATCGAATGAGGGGCACCTATTAAACTGTACCACAAGCTTTAAATGGTCTATGACGACAAGAATTAGTTCATGAGTTATTCCTGCTAAAACTCTTTGAATCAGTCATTTCAATCTCTTGCCTAAACATCCACAAACCCCAAGGAGTTGATGCTTATTCATTTATTTAAGGCTATCTTGAAGGCGAACATAAGAGTGTCGAAGAATTCTATAGCAAGCACAGCAGCGATATGAAAGCATTAATTCATAGCAAAATTGGAATAAAAGATGAGGCAACACGCGCGACTAATTAAAGACTCAAATCTAATCAGAGTTGAATATACCCCATCTGCTAAATCTCTCTAAGAGTATCTATTGAAGAAAGAATCAGGAAAGCAGCAAGCCTAAGGTTAGACGTTGGCAGAATTTTAGACATTAGGGTTTGAAGAGATGATTGATGCTTTGTACAACATAATTGTTAAAAAAATATTAGAAGATGAATGAAGTTTGGATAGTGGGCTCCACAAACACTGGGAAGACAACAATCACTGATATGCTCAAGGAGATATTTATATGCGGCGTGATCATTTGCATTTCTTTGGGAAGAAATAAAACATAGTAAGAATGAAGAAGTTCATTGAGGGAAGAGAATACTATGTCGATAACAAATATGTAGAGACACAAATGGCTTTCAAGAATACATCTGTAGTAATAACAACGAATGACCTGCCGTTTGACTAAATGAGCAAAGTAGATCAGGATGCATTCATGGAGAGGATATCAATTTATAACCTGGAGAGGCAATCTCACAAGAAAGGAGAGGCATTCTCATTCAATACGGTGCAGTTAGCCAGACATCTTTACAGGAGATTTGTGGAGGATAGCAAAGCAGATGACATGCAAGCACATTCTGAGCATGAGGATGACATTAGAGGAAGACCCGGAGTAAGATGGTAGGAAATCGAATTCATCTACGATGTCTATTAGCTGAACATAATTACTTATATTCTTAAAACTAATTAAATACTAAACAATTAAACCAATAATACATGTAATGTTCACATGTTTAATGAATTAATTAGGGAATTTTAATATTAAAAGTTTTATTACTAATGACTAATAAACAATTAAACAACCAAACATAACTGCCTATAACCGTTTATCTGTTTAATCAAATTTGACTTAAAGAGATAACAAGTTAATGCCTGCTATATATTCAAATAAGTACAGCTGCATTTTTAATTTTCAATTTTACCAATTCAATTCTATTTTAACATTATAACTTTGCGATTAAATTAAATAGAAACTTATCAATTAGGCTTAAATAAATAAAATAATAAATAAATATAAAATTATGTTTAAAAAATGAAAATAACTTGAATTATTAGTGTTTTTACTTGTATATAAATTAAACAACTTCCTTATTCCATAAATAATTTCATACTTATATTTTTTTTTAAATTATGATTTATCACTTTAAGTATTGTTTCTCCCTATTCTTAATTTCCTGTTCAGTTTTGTCGTGTAAGTTTTACACTTACTTTAAATTTGATAATTACTTTGCAAACGTTTTGTCATATATTTTAAAAAAGGAATTGTCGAATGTAATAATGCATGGCTCGAGAGCATTTCAAAAATATACATTTAATTACAATAGCTAAATCTACCATAGATTATTTTAATTATCCAAAATTGGGAACATTGCATTAATTTTTTCAACTAAGCTTATCTCGGTGAGTATTAATCTATATGTTCCCAAACTTCTCAAAGACAGTCTTATTTAGTTAAACGTATAATATAATATTTATTTCTATTTCTCATGAGACTACACTTCTCTCTTTTATAATTTATTAATCTGAATATTATATAATAAATAAGCAAAGAATTATATCTAAAGGAAGGTATTGTATAATCCTAAGAATACTGAAACATCCCTAAGGTGGCTTAAATTATTAATTTTAATGTAATTGTCTTCCATTAATTAAACTATCCAAATATGATTAAATAATATCTAAGAGTTTTAACCTTCGCCTTAAATTTAATGTTAGATTTAAAACAGATATTGCTATTGTTCCTGAAAATCTACAATCAAATACTACAGGATATAGGACATCAATATAAATTTTATTTTCAATCTACTTTTATATCTATTGTACTTTACAATCAGCTTCTAATTGCTCCTCATTGTAGTTTAATTTTGCTTTACTTTGCTAAACAACAAGTTTATCTAGACCATGAAATTTTCTACATCTGGGTATTCAAGAGGATAAGTATCTTCTAATTGGGTTACTTGCTATTTTTATGCCATATCTTTAATCAAATTTATGTGTTGTATTTAATTATATATTTTATAATTACTTACTTATCAATCAACCTGAAGTGATTCATTTAACTTTAAAATAATAATAATATTAATTAATTATCTATAATTATAAATAAAAATGGTGAGCTAATAAGAACCTACTTATAAATAAAAAATCACTATGCAATATCTATCATGATTCAACACGAGAAGGTATATATAACTCATACTAGCCTCAATCAGTGGGCATAATGTATTTGCTTTTTGTGAAATTGAGCTCTGATCTTTGCTGTTTTATCATGAATAAAATGAGTTTTACTTAAATTCATTTAAAATAATAGAAATCAGATATAATTCATAACTAAACACTAATTAGATTAATATGGTAGAAATGGCTGAGAGATTAATAACAAATGTGTAATTAATAGAAAAGAGTTATCTTGGAATATTAGAAGTAAATAATCTTGAAAAGGAGTCTAAGCAAGTAACTCATTTAATTTAGTCATAATATTTACTTTATAATTTGAAAATATACATCATTTGATGAAGTTGAAAATAATCAATTAGACTTATTAATAAAAAAATCAATGTAAAAATCATTATTTAATGTAATTTAAGCAATCTCAAAGATATAATTAGTCTATAAGGATATTAATATTAAATACTTATAAGATATAAGAGATACAGTGATGATATAAATGTAGATAGTGAAAATTGTTATTAAAGAACCAAGTGCGATTGTTAGAACTTGCATAAATAGTGTTTATATTTGCTGGAATGAGAGCCGATAGGTGTTTTCAGATGATGTTAGTTCTCATTTGCTGTCAGATTCAAGCTCGTATTAAACATCAAAATGATTTGTTGAAATATTGGCTGAGTAAACTGATTCTTGTATAAAAAATTTATAACTTGGGCCTTCTAAAGACTTTAAGTTATGAATTTTCATACCGTTAGTATAGGCTCTTTAAACTGACATTGCAGCTATATTTTTCACAAAATTCAATTGAATGTCTCTAGCAATAAGTTTCAAACACATCTGTACTTATTTCTAATAATGTCATTATTATGTCTCATTTAAGTACCGTCATATCTATTACTCCAATGTTACAGACACTTTCTCAATTTAGGACCAGTAGTTGATTTAATTAAAAGAATTCAAGCACAGATTTGTCAAACAATAAACCTCAACTTTCTCTTAATTAAATGCTGGCTCTTGCACCATTTTACAGGATCTTCTCAGTGATGATTAATATAAATGAGAATTAGTTAGAATTTGATTTAAAAGAAGAGTGATTAGTTGAGATTTGTTTTCTTCCTTCTAAAGTTCTCTTAATAAATATATATTTATATACCCCCTAATTAGTACAAAAATAATTAATTAATTTAGGTATGGGGGTAATTTTACTTAACTATTAATTATATGGCCTTATTACTCTTTTTAATAAGCAGGTTTTTTTAATTATAATATAAATATAATAATAAAAGTGTAGAGATAAACTTGATTTAGTGTAAATCAATAGTAAATATATTTATGATTATTAAATTTCTAATCGGCACAATAGATGTTTTAAATTAATGAATAAATATATGCATGTTTAAATAAAAGAGTAAAATCAATAGAGATTAGGTGATTGTTTAAATTTAATAAAAATATAAATAAAACTCTTTGATTCTTTTATTCTTAAATTATTATGAGATATATGAGGTAGATTAATGTCAATATATAATTTAATTACCAATTTATCTTAAATTATCAGGAATTGAGCAAAAATATTTAATTAATTTATAGTTTATTATAAATAATTTTGGCAAATCTATTTTTCAATTCAAGCTTTTAATAATGGAGCCAGAGGTGCTTACTCGCTATCTTAAACCAAATACATCTTGTGGCAGTTCACAAATCTCATTCCAGTAAGCATGTTGCATCGCAATTGCTTGATGCTAGGCGCCCAAAATGCATTAGTCATGTGGCTTGTGAAGTTGTTGGCCTGAACATACTATGCTTTTAACCGAAATCCTCAACGAGCATCCAAAAAGTATAGATCTCATTGTCCAGCAACTGCCCTGAACGCCTTATCATAATGGCAACGTTTCTTGCAGTATTTAAAATACTTGAAAAGTTTTGAGACGTCAAATGGATTGTTATTGTATTTCTCATTTGGTTTCTGCTGCATTGGAGTTTAAATGAGCGTATTCTTTGCATGCTCTTAAGACTTATTGCTTCTGGGAATAGCCAAGTTCAAGAAATAGCAGTAAAGATTCGATGTTTCTGTACCTTCTGTTGCATAAGCATAACTCTTCTTCAGAAGCATTAGTTTATGTGGCCATTCTACATGGAACGAAATAGTCACCTTGAAGCTCTAAGTTACCATACAAGAAGGAGATGATATTGATAGAGATCCCTGAAGATCTTGAAACTGAAATAAGAAAAGACAGTATTCTCTTTTAGATTTGAAGAAAAACTACTAGGCGCCAGGCAAAGTCTGATTGCGCTCAATAGAAATCACTCTGGCTAACTTTCAATAACTTAGAGGAAGTCATGTTTAGATTAGAAGAAATCATCAACCTATTCATAGAAAATGAGCTTGCAGTTGAGAATCGCGGGAAGTGGTTATCATGAGATCTGGAAATGTGCAAGGGCGCCTGAGCAAAAGGCATGAGATGCCCTGAGAAAAGCTTATTCTCGCATTATATCAGCTCTTGAACAGATGTCTTAGTCGGAGATTTCACCTCCCTTCATTCTTAAAAGGAGAATCAAGTGGTGCTTTGGAGAGTCCTCGGATGCACGAATGCCCCCTTACATCGTTTGCAATATCTAGTTCTACCAAATGCCAAATTAAAACTCCAAGAGGCTTAGTGAAAAAGTTGGCGAATGCGAGGAATGTTACAAGGCTAGCATGAAACAATGAGCAAGTGGATGGGCAGAAAATCTAATTAATTGTCTATCCTTGCAGTGTGGTACTCCAAATCTTGAGATTTGTTGAAGTAAAGCTGGCCGCGCATTCCATTGTTAAGTATTTTCACTGAAGTAGTTAGTGCTGCCATTGGCTTTATTAGATGTATTTCATAATAAAAGAAATGTCTATAACCTAAATTTTTCCAGGGGAGATAATTATAACATGGAAGTGAATCTTCTTATGAATTAAGGTCGGGCAGCTTATAGAAAGTGTTATGTAAGCTAATTCAAATGCAAAATTGGCGAAAGAGCAGAAGGGCTTTGATGACAAGAGTTTATTGAATCCCTCGTGAGAAATAAGTGTCATTATACATATTAATAATAAATATTCTGTACCTCTAAGCAAGTAATCTAATTAAACGACAAGAGTTATTAGTACTTTTATAATTTCTAAAATATTTAAAGTATCTCTTTTTTACAAGTATTTTACTTTTCATTTCTCCTATTTTTTACATTCTTTTATTAATCAGTATATTTCCACTATTTTTATTAAATATATCATTATCACCCCCTTTAATCTCTCTAAATAATATAATTATCATATAAATAAAGAAATGATTAGTATTTTATCAATAAATTAAAATGAAACAAAAAACAAGATTTATAACTCATCGACTAAAGCTAAATTATATTTGAGGAGAGATCGGAACTTAAACAATAAATAATATTATATTAATTATTAATTCAATGCTAAATGGAAATAAATACTGAGGCTTAAGATAGCCAGATAGTATATTTAGATTCTTTTACTTCCTCCTTTTGGCTTTCGACACCATCTGTCAACCTTTCCTAGAAAACAGGATATGATTTTGTTAAAAATGAAGATTTCTTATAGACTAAAGAACGCGAAGGAAAAATAACGAATAAAAAAAAACTTGGTATGTATTGATAAATACATTTATATATTCAAAGATAATTTATATATTTAATGATTCAACAATTAATGTTCATTATAATTCAACTCAACATTATTTATATTTTATAGATTAAGGTAAAAATTCTAATAGCTTTTAGGTTATGCTTCAAAACATTTATATATTAAATGAGCTCAAAGGAAAGGTTTAACATCCAGCCAGGGTTTACACTTATTATCCCAGATTTTATACATGTTCTGGTACTTTAATGAAGGTCTCGTCAAAGAGTGGTTCACTTTATTAAGGAAGTTCAAGATTAAAAAATTGTAAAAACTCAGCAAAGTTATATGTAAAGCCATGATAGTAGGCGAGATGATCAAGATGAAGCTTAAAAAACAGGGTGATCTATATAAATAAGACATGCATAGGCGATAAGAAGGAAGTTATTAAGGAGACTAAGAAAATTGATTGAGAATGAATTGGGGAGAGTATTAAGCCTGTTTAAAATAAGAAGAGAAACACTAAGGATATGATGGTTAACAGATATTCAAGAAGTGTTGAACAGAGGTGGCAAGTAACAGTGACTTATTGTATAAAAGAGGAGAAAATAGAATCAGAAAGTGAATAATGGAATGATACATGAAGGATAAATGAACTTAATTATTTCAATTTTTTCATCAATTAAAAATATTGACTAAGCTGATAATAAATATAAAAAATATTAAATAAAAATACACTAGCATAAATAGTATTTAAATCAAGATATGTCTACTTATATAAATATAAAGAATCAATTAATTGTCTTTCTGTGAATTAGGAGCTTTGAATCTTTCAGACTGAAGATAACTCATTGAGTTAAGTCCTCTTAAATAAGATGTCAGTTTACTATCTACTTTTCAATTAAGAAATGAATTCACCGAACAAGTAAATAAATAACTGATGATCTCAACATAGATTTAGCTTCAATTTCGCAACCAAAAGAAGCAACTAACATAGTAATGATAGAAATTTACTAATAATATAATAAAGTATTGAAAGAGATCACCATCCAATCTCTCAAATAAGAACATAAAATGAAATTAAATATTGGTGACATCGATTTTCCTTTATTTTCTGGTTTATATGTAAACTTTCCATTATTTTGCAGAGGATTGTCTTGAAGTGGCTATCAAACACAATTACTAAAATGCAGATAACAATGTTAGTTAAACTGGTTAGTTGACACTAAACTTTACAATAATATCATCAATTAACTGTATTTTTCACTTATAGGAGGTTATTTGAATATGCCATGGAAAAAAGAGGTTAGTAAATTATGCTATTTGAATTATAGAATTTACAACAATATTGAGGCTTTAGAAGTATCTTAAACAAGCGATCTAGATATTTATTGATATATAGAATAATTAATAAGTTGAATAAACGATCCACTACAAAAACAGATTTATTAAATATGCATCACATAGAAATAGAGAATTTACATCCTTCGATTTAAAATATACATGAAAGAATTAAGGAGAGGAAATATAAAATAAAAAAGGAATAGATTTGTCAATACAACACTATGAAAATATATATTCAAGATTATCTATTGAATTATCATAATACTCTCTAGATGCCATTGAAATCCTTAATAAAAATTAGAATTTCATGCATGAGCAAAATAAACAATAAATTAAAAATATTATTTGTAAAGTAAAAGAAATGCAATAAATAAATGGGGGGGGAAAGTTTCCTGCACTCGAGGAAGTTTCCTGCACTTTTTTTTTATTTTATGTTAAATTTAATATAAATCATAAAATTAAAATTTTTTATGACTCACTTATATTAATAGGATTTTTATACATAATAAAAGTAGTTCAAAAAATATAGTCTAACTTTATATAAATTTTAAAAGAACATATAAATTGAATTGAAATTTAAATAACAATTGGATAAAATACTTAGAATTACTTTAAAAATGAGAGGACAATATAATGGCTAAGATACAAAAACCAAAAAATATCAGATGAAATATGTCAAAGATTGGAATCTAAAATGATATATTGACTAATTGATTATTAAATTAAGTATAATTAATTCAATAAAATTCGTTCGGAAGTTGCATTATAGTTATAATAAAAATATTTTTTTATTGAAAAAAATATTTTTAATAAAAGTGCAGGAAACTTTCCAAAAAATATTTTTTTATCATAAAACGGTGCAGGAAACTTTCCCCCCCCCAAATAAATTAAATAAACAGAATTAATATATAATAACACAATGATAAGTCATAGTTTTATATAACAATTTAAATGTAAAAATAAATAATACCAAAATAAGTAAAGGATAAATATAATTAGAAAAAAAATAAAAATAAAACTTAAGTTTTTATATTAAAAAGTAGTTATGACAACATTAAAACGGTTATAAAATATATAGAAAATAAAAAATGTTTGATTATTTTAAGAAAATCATATTGGTCGATTTTCTAGGTTAAAAAGATATTATAAGTAAAATAATAAAGTTTTAACTATCTCTGAAGAAAACTGATAAAAATATGAAGAATAAAAACACTCGCAATAAAATGATTAAAATGATAAAACTGAGAAAATTATAAAAATTTAATTGAAATTTTATAAATATCTGATAGTTGCGACAAGTTTTTCCACTCAAATGTTGTAAAATGTATTCTGAGTATTTAGAAGATGCTGAACAATAAATAATTAAATTTGAAAATATTGAATTAAAGATAATATTTTTGATAATTTATATCACTTCCTTGCTATGCTCTTTATTAACACTAACAATATTTATATTAATTCTTTTATCATTTTTACTCTTTTAAGATTTTTTAACTAGTCTACTTACAATTCATCTTATGAATATTTTTCTCATTTATTAATTTATTATTTATATTTATTTAATACAAATAGATCTCTTTTTTCATTTTCGCTTTTTTTAATTAAGATCTTCTCATGTGTTTTTCCTTATAAAAAATTTCTTTTTTCTATTATTTTTTTTAAGAATTGTCATTGGTAGTTATCATATACCCTTTCATGTCGTCTTTATGTGAAGCATCTTATTATTTGTTATTTCGGTAGTTACATTTATTTATTTATATGATAGAATATTCATTAATTTAATTCTCAAATTTAATTAAAAATAGAATTAATGTTTTCTAAATTAATGTATACTTATAGATCCTTCTGATTTTATTGAAGCATTTACTTAATATGTAGCAAGAAATCATGAATATTTTGCATTTGTGTTTTCTAATTAATCTACTTGCTTTTATAACAGAATTATATGATCATTGGCTTCACATAATAACACAAAGAGATGATTTAAAATACCACAAAATTAATCAGGAAGTAGATGACTATGATTTTAAAGAAGATGAAAAGCTTTACTATACATTTCAATTTTTCATTTTTATATTAATAATCCAATTCATGTTTATTTTTATTCTTTATTTCCATATTTTAAAATATGATGTCACTTTAGTAAGATGGAATATACTGTATCGAGTAGTAATCTAGCTTGCTGCCCATTTTTACGATTGCAATACTGGAATTCATTATTTGACTCAAGTTTTATATTGATATATTAGGTTACACCTATTAGTTGGATGATTAGTCAAGCATAAAGATGTGAAGCTCGTAACTGAGGGTGTTATTGAGGGAGAAAAGGTAAAAAGGCAAAAGAAAAGAAAATGACGATGGTAATTACAGAGGATTAGGCAGATATCTCTTTAGATAAAGTGAGGAGATCTCAGTGGCTTCAAAGGACAAAACTAAGGTGGCAGATACCGTAGAGGAATATTTAATATGAATATATTGATAATGATTGCAAGAAAGGTTTCAACTGTTCAGAACAAATCCTCAATAAACATCATAGAAGAAACTACAAGAATGAGCCCACATAGTCTTAATAAATATGTTTATCCTCACTCAAAAATTAACAAATGAAACTTGATTATGGTCAGGTTGATCAATCACGACAGTTGAGCTTAAAGCATATAAAAGTAATTGTATTCCTACACAAGACTCAAGTTTTAGTCTATAATTTATATATTAATCCATCTATATTTATAAATTAAATTTATCTTTGATATAAAATAATTATTTCTATATTATTTAATAATATTTTTATAATTACAATCTCAACTGAAAGTATATGAGCTAAATTGATAACTTTTATATATAAAAAAGAAGCAAAATAATAAATATTATTTATTTTTATTTATTTCATTTCAATTTAAGTGCAATAATATAAATAAATAATAATATTTAATATAAAATAAAATATATTATATTTATTTTAATCTGTCTAAATATATTCGAATTCTTAAACTCTTAATTAAATAATTTAATAATTCTAGGCAGTCTGCTTTCCAATAATTAATGCTTATACAGGACTATTATTAAAAAAAACAACAACTTGAGTTAATTGGGATATTTTTATAAATTAATAAGGTGAATTACAAAAACCCCAAGGAGTAAAATTTGAATTAGTTATGAATTTAAAAATAAATAAATACTATATTTTTATTTATATAGTTACATTTGGTTGCTTTTAGTAAATTAAACATAGTACATTATATATATATTATACATTATATATATATATATATTAGGCCCTTCATCTAAAAATAAAAAGCAACCAAATTTAAAAGTCTGATTTGATTAAATTTTATTTATCCTAATCTCCTTAATTATTAAATATTTTGCCTTCGGTCCTAAGTTTGCATGCTCAGCCGGATAAAAGAATTTCTAAAACAATAATTAACTTCCTCGCGCCATTGTCAGTCTAGCTTGACTAGTCAGTGTTGGCACCCCACCTTCGCGCCACCTTGCTCCTTCTTATATTCTGGAGCCAGTCATTTTTTAGATCATGTTAAGGGTCTTAATGGACAACATAACCGTTGGAAGACGACCAGCGAGATAAAAATACAACCTGATTGCGACGATGTTATTACCTATTATAAAAACACGGTGGACTCTGTAGTTGTACTACGCACTAAAGTTCGCAACCTGACCTTTGCAAATGACACGACCTATTAGTAAGACTAAGAGATAGAGGAAACGAGGGATGCAACTGTTTGACAAACGATGCCATGGTAATTAGAGGGCCCTATTCAAAACAAATCGTCAATTACTTCAAAACCTATTGAAGACGACACAACTGATGCTAACATGAGACTAAAACATAAAGAGTGAATGGAGAAGACGCCTTCATCAGACCCAAGCAGAGGATGTGTAGATTCTTTGCAAGGGTACTCATCACTGGGTGACCTGTCTCCTGACTTGAGCAAGAAACTAAAAAAATCTAGTAAAACAAATATAAAAAACATAAATAAGCAATAGAATCACAACCAATACACAAATAATCGTTAGGCAACGAATGGTTACATTAACAAACAACAAAAAGATTAACAGACACTCAACTCCAAGAAATCTTCGTTAGGGCGACCAAAGATCAGAAGCACCTCCAAAACAACTATCAAACGACGCTATCACTTCTCAATGTCGCGGAGAGGAGGAAACAGGATGCCCAGAGGTAGCAAGTAAACTTGATTATGCTTGCATTGGACGCCAATATAAGGTCAAGGGAATTTAGCTAAAAAGAAAGATAATGATACTCAGTAATCAAAACCCCAAAACCCTTTCAGTAGTTTGATTGAGTTTTTGATTGATAAAAGTAGACTATTATTGCATACTTTATTAGGGTTTTTACAGGGTTTATGTAGGGGTTTAATGTTTAAATATTAGTAATTTAAGTGAGTATAACAAGCTAGTTTTTAAGATATCTCACACAAACATAAGCTTAGAGTCATGTGGCAGTTCTCTGAATTTTATCTTTCTAAGTTGATGTTTGATTGTGTCTATTGTTTGTTGATTCTCTTAGCTTGGCTTGATAATAGTTGAATATGCAAGTTCTCCGAGACCTCCATTTATTTTATTTTTATCGAGATATTGTTTGATTCTTTGCTTAGAATCTTTCTCACCCCTGCAGCTAAAGTAATCGTTTCTTGGCATGTCGCTCTCTATTATTATTACTGCTAGAGCCCAGATATCCCATTAAGTGTCTCCATCTCTCCAATCCTCTCTCTCTCTGGGAAATATCCAGGAGTGCCGTATACATTTCCTTATGCAGAGGCTTGCACTCTTTGAGCTCTGTTGAAGTCAATAATATAAACTCTAAGAGGCTGAAAGTTCATCATGATATTCTCTGGCTTTAAGTCTCTATGAACATAACCTAGCTTGTGAAGCTCTTCAAATCCCCTCAACTATCTGTTATACTATCTAGCTAATTTATCTCTGACATCTATTGTCAGATAAGAATTCTCTGTAAGTCATTTCAAGTAAAGGAAGCCTGAAGGCTACATGATCTTTACCAAGTAAAATAGCATCAAGCTAGATGATATGCCTGCACTCATTTAACTTTGCCTTTTAAAAAGCATAATACTCATTTGCAAATTCCATTTTTGGAACTTGTCATCAGCAAGGAAGTAATTGAATGGATATATCTTGTAAGCATATTAGTCATCTGTCATGACTCTCTTCTCTATTTTATCTTCAAGAGTGAGGTAGCTTTCGAGGCAAGATTCTAAGTCAATAATTTTTAATATAGGAATCTTCATTGCCTCTATTTTAACCATGATTTTATTGATCTCAGAGACTGGAAAGTTCTTGACTGCTTTCTTCATTTTAACTTACTTCTAGACTTCAACTCTAAGAGACTCCACTGGGTTTCTTGATCTCCTCTTTTAGAGGAATCTATTCCCTGTAGGTTCATGAATAAAGACAAAACTTTAATTGTGCTTTTTCTTTAAGTGCACTTTGAGGTCTCTAGTATGAGAATATGGCTTCTCACAGAACTCACAGACATACTTCCCATCTTTATTTTAATGCTTGAGATATAACCTTGGCATATCGTTGTGTATATCTCTCAAGTGTCTCTTATAAGTTGACTTGTAAGGGAAAACTTTATTGCATTCTTTGCATTAATAGTCAACTTTGGCTGGTATTTATTATTGCTCTATGGAGGGTTGTTTAATCTCCTCCTCAATTTGCAAAGCTTCTTTGATAACCTCCTACTTAACTTATATTTAAATCTCAAAGATAGACAGGTCAAAGTTGTCATAAGTAGGCTCCCACTGATTATAAGCGTCACTGGTCTCTACTTTTCTTGGTGCTGGAATGATAACTTTTATTGACTTGATCCAAGTAATGCCGCTCTTCTTAACAGGTTAGCGCTCATTTTAGTTTGCTGATATATTAAATTATAATAATGATAAAATCTACCTAGATAAACTATCGTAGTCGAGTATAAGACACTCTGGTAGATTCTTTGCTGAGAGGAAAGAAAATTAACTAACCATAAAAGACTCTAAGTTGACATATTTTATGAGAATTTTAAACATTTTAGTAAATTAAAATACTCCTAATGAAGTTTTGTTTCTCTAGGAGGTCCTTTAAATCAAGTTTAAACTTAATTTGGAGGTAAAGTTATATAAATTTTTTAATTTAATATGCTCCTAATTAAGTTTTAACCTTAAAATTTAACTCCTAATAAAGTTTGAACTTAATTTGGAGGACCTCCTAAAATAATTAAACATTTATGATAGTTGCATCCCATTAAATATTTTATAGATGCTGAACGAGGAAATAGAACTTTTTCCTCTAAAATCCTCCATTTTTTAAATATTAATAATTAATTAAAAATATAATTAAATTTTCAACAATTCAAAATAAACTGTATATTATTGTATTTGTTGAGAGTCACACTTTAAAAACAGTGTCTCTCGAGGATTTTAATATCGAAAAATATTATCAACCATTTTTTCATAATTTTTCAAAATTTCCTAATCAATATATCTAGATCTAAAGAATTATGATAATTCTGAAAAGAAATAGAACATTATTCTTTTTTTAGTTTTTATCTCATATTTTACCACATAATTAAATTAAGGAATCTTAATAAGCTACTAAAAAAAATCTATAAGAACTTATTCATATATTCTTAAGGATTATTAAAAATAAAACAGAAAAAGCTCTATTTATTTAAAGATATTGAAATATTGAGATTTTTGACTATATCAAATTTTTACTGATTAATTAATTAAAAACCTCGAGAGACACTGTTTTAAAGAATGACTCTCGAAAATATAAATTTTAAGTACTCTATATTCGAGGCTTTAAAAATATCATATTTTTAATACTAAGCTCAAAAATTTTTTATAAGCTACTACAGCAGCTGCAGCAAAACTGTGTCAGGCTGCAACTATTGTTACATTATTAGGAGCAATTTAATGGAGATAGTTTGATAAAAATGGAAATCAATCTGTGAAACTTGGAGCAAGTTTTTCAATGCTTCTCGCAATATCTTTTCAAGGTTGACCTCCAGTAGGTCCTCCCTATTTAGTAGTAAGATTTTAATAAACTTAGAATGGATATCCATAATTTAAAATTTCATTAATATTTCTAGAAAGAGGAAGCAAGATGGAGTCTATGAATGATGCAATGAAGAGAATTTAATCTCAAGATTTAATAGGAAAATTTCGAAGTAAAGAGGACCTTTATAGATATTTGGTATAGCAAGGTAAGCTTTTAAGTAAGATTAATAAATCCATTATAGTTGGATTGTTCTTGCCAACTTAGGAGGGAACTAAAATCTCATTCTTAAAGGCCTTACTTAGTGAAGAGAAAAAAGCTTTTAAGTCTAATGAAATTAAGATGATAGAGATACCTAACTACCCTGAAATATCAGTGACAAACCTGTATGACGATGCTATGAGTGATCCAGACGTAGGTATCTACGTTCCATCAAAGCTACAGCTCTCAAATAAGTTGCCAGAGAGAAACTTCTTCTTTGGTGTTCTTGCAACTCTGAAACCTGAGTAATTAAATGAAGATATTTAAGAAGCTCATAAGAAACGCTACAGCATCTCTCCTGAAGAAAAAGAGAAGCAAGGGTATTAAAATAAGTGATACCTGGCTGTAGGAACTTTAAAAGCATCCTTTCATCTCAAGTAAGCTCAGTCTTCTAACTTTATAGAAAAACCTGGTACTGCTATATACTTGATGAAAGAGCGC
>ARYC01006312.1:0-14616 GCA_000711775.1 Oxytricha trifallax
TGCTCTCTCGTATAAAAGGCTCCCTCAAATTTTTAATGGAAAGATTCTGTAGGTTTTGATTGAAAAAGAGTTTAAAATCTTTTTGAGATTTAGGTATTTTTAAGTAGATCTCAAAATACATGTATCTTGTGTCAAAATAAAAGATTTAAAATCCGCTCACGACAGAATTGCTTATCTTTTAATGCTCTACAAAAGTACATAATCAAATATTTCACAAATAAATGGTTTTCTCTATTTTTCTCAACAAAAAATTCTTTAAGTTATATTATATGAGCCAAAAATCTTTATGAGATTGAGGTATTTTAGGTAGATCTAAAAATACTTGTCTCTTGTCTCAAAAATATAAGATTCAAAATCCGCACTACAAAATTGCTAATCGTTTAATGCTCCATAATAGTAAATGGTCAACTGCTCTCTCGTATAAAAGGCTCCCTCAAATTTTGAAAGGAAAGATTCTGTAGGTTTTGATTGAAAAAAGTTTAAAATCCTTATGAGATTAAGGTATTTTTAGGTAGATCTAAAAAATACTTGTCTCTTGTGTCAAAAATATAAGATTCAAAATCCGCACTACAAAGTTGCTAATCGTTTAATGCTCTATAATAGTCAATGGTCAACTGCTCTCTCGTATAAAAGGCTCCCTCAAATTTTGAAAGGAAAGATTCTGTAGGTTTTGATTGAAAAAAGTTTAAAATCCTTTATGAGATTAAGGTATTTTTAGGTAGATCTAAAAATACTTGTCTCTTGTGTCAAAAATATAAGATTCAAAATCCGCACTACAAAGTTGCTAATAGATTAATGCTCTATAATAGTAAATGGTCAACAGCTCTCTCGTTTAAAAGGCTCCCTCAAATTTTGAAAGGAAAGATTCTGTAGGTTTTATTGAAAAAAGTTTAAAATCCTTATGAGATTAAGGTATTTTAGGTAGATCTAAAAATACTTGTCTCATGTCTCAAAAATATAAGATTCAAAATACGCACTACAAAGTTGCCAATCGTTTAATGCTCTATAATAGTAAATGGTCAACTGCTCTCTCGTATAAAAGGCTCCCTCAAATTTGAAAGGAAAGATTCCGTAGGTTTTGATTGAAAAAAGTTTAAAATCCTTATGAGATTAAGGTATTTTTAGGTAGATCTAAAAATACTTGTCTCTTGTGTCAAAAATATAAGATTCAAAATACGCACTACAAAGTTGCTAATCGTTTAATGCTCTATAATAGTAAATGGTCAACTGCTCTCTCGTATAAAAGGCTCCCTCAAATTTTGAAAGGAAAGATTCTGTAGGTTTTGATTGAAAAAAGTGTAAAATCCTTATGAGATTAGGTATTTTTAGGTAGATCTAAAAATACTTGTCTCTTGTCTCAAAAATATAAGATTCAAAATCCGCACTACAAAATTGCTAATCGTTTAATGCTCCATAATAGTAAATGGTCAACTGCTCTCTCGTATAAAAGGCTCCCTCAAATTTGAAAGGAAAGATTCTGTAGGTTTTGATTGAAAAAAGTTTAAAATCCTTATGAGATTAAGGTATTTTTGGGTGATCTAAAAATACTTGTCTCTTGTCTCAAAAATATAAGATTCAAAATCCGCACTACAAAGTTGCTAATCGTTTAATGCTCTATAATAGTAAATGGTCAACTGCTCTCTCGTATAAAAGGCTCCCTCAAATTCTGAAAGGAAAGATTCTGTAGGTTTTATTGAAAAAAGTTTAAAATCCTTATGAGATTAAGGTATTTTTCGGTAGATCTAAAAATACTTGTCTCTTGTCTCAAAAATATAAGATTCAAAATCCGCACTACAAAATTGCTAATCGTTTAATGCTCCATAATAGTAAATGGTCAACTGCTCTCTCGTATAAAAGGCTCCCTCAAATTTTGAAAGGAAAGATTCTGTAGGTTTTGATTGAAAAAAGTTTAAAATCCTTATGAGATTAAGGTATTGTTAGGTAGATCTAAAAATACTTGTCTCTTGTCTCAAAAATATAAGATTCAAAATCCGCACTACAAAATTGCTAATCGTTTAATGCTCCATAATAGTAAATGGTCAACTGCTCTCTCGTATAAAAGGCTCCCTCAAATTTGAAAGGAAAGATTCTGTAGGTTTTGATTGAAAAAAGTTTAAAATCCTTATGAGATTAAGGTATTTTTAGGTGATCTAAAAATACTTGTCTCTTGTCTCAAAAATATAAGATTCAAAATACGCACTACAAAGTTGCCAATCGTTTAATGCTCTATAATAGTAAATGGTCAACTGCTCTCTCGTATAAAAGGCTCCCTCAAATTTTGAAAGGAAAGATTCTGTAGGTTTTGATTGAAAAAAGTTTAAAATCCTTATGAGATTAAGGTATTTTTAGGTAGATCGAAAAATACGTGTCTCTTGTGTCAAAAATATAAGATTCAAAATCCGCACTACAAAGTTGCTAATCGTTTAATGCTCTATAATAGTAAATGGTCAACTGCTCTCTCGTATAAAAGGCTCCCTCAAATTTTGAAAGGAAAGATTCCGTAGGTTTTGATTGAAAAAAGTTTAAAATCCTTATGAGATCAAGGTATTTTTAGGTAGATCTAAAAATACTTGTCTCTTGTGTCAAAATATAAGATTCAAAATCCGCACTACAAAGTTGCTAATCGTTTAATGCTCTATAATAGTAAATGGTCAACTGCTCTCTCGTATAAAAGGCTCCCTCAAATTTGAAAGGAAAGATTCCGTAGGTTTTGATTGAAAAAAGTTTAAAATCCTTATGAGATTAAGGTATTTTTAGGTGATCTAAAAATACTTGTCTCTTGTCTCAAAAATATAAGATTCAAAATCCGCACTACAAAATTGCTAATCGTTTAATGCTCCATAATAGTAAATGGTCAACTGCTCTCTCGTATAAAAGGCTCCCTCAAATTTTGAAAGGAAAGATTCTGTAGGTTTTGATTGAAAAAAGTTTAAAATCCTTATGAGATTAAGGTATTTTTAGGTAGATCTAAAAATACTTGTCTCTTGTCTCAAAAATATAAGATTCAAAATCCGCACTACAAAATTGCTAATCGTTTAATGCTCCATAATAGTAAATGGTCAACTGCTCTCTCGTATAAAAGGCTCCCTCAAATTTTGAAAGGAAAGATTCTGTAGGTTTTGATTGAAAAAAGTTTAAAATCCTTATGAGATTAAGGTATTTTTAGGTAGATCTAAAAATACTTGTCTCTTGTCTCAAAAATATAAGATTCAAAATCCGCACTACAAAGTTGCTAATCGTTTAATGCTCTATAATAGTAAATGGTCAACTGCTCTCTCGTATAAAAGGCTCCCTCAAATTTGAAAGGAAAGATTCTGTAGGTTTTATTGAAAAAAGTTTAAAATCCTTATGAGATTAAGGTATTTTTAGGTGATCTAAAAATACTTGTCTCTTGTCTCAAAAATATAAGATTCAAAATACGCACTACAAAGTTGCTAATCGTTTAATGCTCTATAATAGTAAATGGTCAACTGCTCTCTCGTATAAAAGGCTCCCTCAAATTTGAAAGGAAAGATTCTGTAGGTTTTGATTGAAAAAAGTTTAAAATCCTTATGAGATCAAGGTATTTTTAGGTGATCTAAAAATACTTGTCTCTTGTCTCAAAATATAAGATTCAAAATCCGCACTACAAAGTTGCTAATCGTTTAATGCTCTATAATAGTAAATGTCAACTGCTCTCAAGTATAAAAGGAAAGATTATGTAGGTTTTATTGAGAAAAAAGTTTAAAATCCTTATGAGATTAAGGTATTTTTAGTAGATCTAAAAATACTTGTCTCTTGTGTCAAAAATATAAGATTGAAAAACCGCACTACAAAGTTGCTAATCGTTTAATGCTCTATAATAGTAAATGGTCAACTGCTCCCTCGTATAAAATTCTCCCTCAAATTTTGAAAGGAAGGATTCTGTAGGTTTTGATTGAGAAAAAAGTTTAAAATCCTTATGAGATTAAGGTATTTTTAGGTAATCTAAAAATACTTGTCTCTTGTGTCAAAAATATAAGATTCAAAATCCGCACTACAAAGTTGCTAATCGTTTAATGCTCTATAATAGTCAATGGTCAACTGCTCTCTCGTATAAAAGGCTCCCTCAAATTTTGAAAGGAAAGATTCTGTAGGTTTTATTGAGAAAAAAGTTTAAAATCCTTATGAGATTAAGGTATTTATAGGTAGATCTAAAAATACTTGTCTCTTGTGTCAAAAATATAAGATACAAAATCCGCACTACAAAGTTGCTAATCGTTTAATGCTCTATAATAGTAAATAGTCAACTGCTCTCTCGTATAAAAGACTCCCTCAAATTATGAAAGGAAAGATTCTGTAGGTTTTATTGAGAAAAAAGTTTAAAATCCTTATGAGATTAAGGTATTTTTAGGTAGATCTAAAAATACTTGTCTCTTGTGTCAAAAATATAAGATTCAAAATCCGCACTACAAAGTTGCTAATCGTTTAATGCTCTTTAATAGTAAATGGTCAACTGCTCTCTCGTATAAAAGGCTCCCTCAAATTTTGAAAGGAATGATTCTGTATGTTTTGATTGAGAAAAAAGTTTAAAATCCTTATGAGATTAAGGTATTTTTAGGTAGATCTAAAAATACTTGTCTCTTGTCTCAAAAATATAAGATTCAAAATCCGCACTACAAAATTGCTAATCGTTTAATGCTCCATAATAGTAAATGGTCAACTGCTCTCTCGTATAAAAGGCTCCCTCAAATTTTGAAAGGAAAGATTCTGTAGGTTTTGATTGAAAAAAGTTTAAAATCCTTATGAGATTAAGGTATTTTAGGTAGATCTAAAAATACTTGTCTCTTGTGTCAAAAATATAAGATTCAAAATCCGCACTACAAAGTTGCTAATCGTTTAATGCGCTATAATAGTAAATGGTCAACTGCTCTCTCGTATAAAAGGCTCCCTCAAATTTTGAAAGGAAAGATTCTGTAGGTTTTGATTGAAAAAAGTTTAAAATCCTTATGAGATTAAGGTATTTTTAGGTAGATCTAAAAATACGTGTCTCTTGTGTCAAAAATATAAGATTCAAAATCCGCACTACAAAGTTGCTAATCGTTTAATGCTCTATAATAGTAAATGGTCAACTGCTCTCTCGTATAAAAGGCTCCCTCAAATTTTGAAAGGAAAGATTCTGTAGGTTTTGATTGATAAAATAGTTTAAAATCCTTATGAGATCAAGGTATTTTTAGGTAGATCTAAAAATACTTGTCTCTTGTCTCAAAATATAAGATTCAAAATCCGCACTACAAAGTTGCTAATCGTTTAATGCTCTATAATAGTAAATGGTCAACTGCTCTCTCGTATAAAAGGCTCCCTCAAATTTGAAAGGAAAGATTCTGTAGGTTTTATTGAAAAAAGTTTAAAATCCTTATGAGATTAAGGTATTTATAGGTGATCTAAAAATACTTGTCTCTTGTCTCAAAAATATAAGATTCAAAATCCGCACTACAAAGTTGCTAATCGTTTAATGCTCTATAATAGTAAATGGTCAACTGCTCTCTCATATAAAAGGCTCCCTCAAATTTTGAAAGGAAAGATTCTGTAGGTTTTATTGAAAAAAAAGTTTAAAATCCTTATGAGATTAAGGTATTTATAGGTAGATCTAAAAATACTTGTCTCTTGTGTCAAAAATATAAGATTCAAAATCCGCACTACAAAGTTGCTAAGCGTTTAATGCTCTATAATAGTAAATGGTCAACTGCTCTCTCATATAAAAGGCTCCCTCAAATTTTGAAAGGAAAGATTCTGTAGGTTTTGAGAAAAAAGTTTAAAATCCTTATGAGATTAAGGTATTTTTAGGTAGATCTAAAAATACTTGTCTCTTGTGTCAAAAATATAAGATTCAAAATCCGCACTACAAAGTTGCTAATCGTTTAATGCTCTATAATAGAAAATGGTCAACAGCTCTCTCGTATAAAAGGCTCCATCAAATTTTGAAAGGAAAGATTCTGTAGGTTTTATTGAGAAAAAAGTTTAAAATCCTTAGGAGATTAAGGTATTTATAGGTAGATCTAAAAATACTTGTCTCTTGTGTCAAAAATATAAGATTCAAAATCCGCACTACAAAGTTGCTAATCGTTTAATGCTCTATAATAGTAAATGGTCAACTGCTCTCTCATATAAAAGGCTCCCTCAAATTTTGAAAGGAAAGATTCTGTAGGTTTTATTGAGAAAAAAGTTTAAAATCCTTAGGAGATTAAGGTATTTTTAGGTAGATCTAAAAATACTTGTCTCTTGTGTCAAAAATATAAGATTCAAAATACGCACTACAAAGTTGCTAATCGTTTAATGCTCTATAATAGTAAATGGTCAACTGCTCTCTCGTATAAAAGGCTCCCTCAAATTTTGAAAGGAAAGATTCTGTAGGTTTTGATTGAAAAAAGTTTAAAATCCTTATGAGATTAAGGTATTGATAGGTAGATCTAAAAATACTTGTCTCTTGTGTCAAAAATATAAGATTCAAAATCCGCACTACAAAGTTGCTAATCGTTTAATGCTCTATAATAGTAAATGGTCAACTGCTCTCTCATATAAAAGGCTCCCTCAAATTTTGAAAGGAAAGATTCCGTAGGTTTTATTGAAAAAAGTTTAAAATCCTTATGAGATTAAGGTATTTTTAGGTAGATCTAAAAATACTTGTCTCTTGTCTCAAAAATATAAGATTCAAAATCCGCACTACAAAGTTGCTAATCGTTTAATGCTCTATAATAGTAAATGGCCAACTGCTCTCTCGTATAAAAGGCTCCCTCAAATTCTGAAAGGAAAGATTCTGTAGGTTTTATTGATAAAAAAGTTTAAAATCCATATGAGATTAAGGTATTTTTCGGTAGATCTACAAATACTTGTCTCTTGTGTCAAAAATATAAGATTCAAAATCCGCACTACAAAGTTGCTAATCGTTTAATGCTCTATAATAGTAAATGGTCAACTGCTCTCTCATATAAAAGGCTCCCTCAAATTTTGAAAGGAAAGATTCTGTAGGTTTTATTGAAAAAAGTTTAAAATCCTTATGAGATTAAGGTATTAGGTAGATCTAAAAATACTTGTCTCTTGTCTCAAAAATATAAGATTCAAAATCCGCACTACAAAATTGCTAATCGTTTAATGCTCCATAATAGTAAATGGCCAACTGCTCTCTCGTATAAAAGGCTCCCTCAAATTTTGAAAGGAAAGATTCTGTAGGTTTTATTGAAAAAAGTTTAAAATCCATATGAGATTAAGGTATTTTTAGGTAGATCTAAAAATACTTGTCTCTTGTCTCAAAAATATAAGATTCAAAATACGCACTACAAAGTTGCCAATCGTTTAATGCTCTATAATAGTAAATGGTCAACTGCTCTCTCGTATAAAAGGCTCCCTCAAATTTTGAAAGGAAAGATTCTGTAGGTTTTGATTGAAAAAAGTTTAAAATCCTTATGAGATCAAGGTATTTTTAGGTAGATCTAAAAATACTTGTCTCTTGTGTCAAAA
Organism: Oxytricha trifallax; assembly: GCA_000711775.1. Taxonomy (NCBI): domain Eukaryota; phylum Ciliophora; class Spirotrichea; order Sporadotrichida; family Oxytrichidae; genus Oxytricha; species Oxytricha trifallax. Next base: position 7,477 of record ARYC01006312.1, read on the forward strand.
TATAAGATTCAAAATCCGCACTACAAAGTTGCTAATCGTTTAATGCTCTATAATAGTAAATGGTCAAATGCTCTCTCGTATAAAAGGCTCCCTCAAATTTTGAAAGGAAAGATTCTGTAGGTTTTATTGAAAAAAGTGTAAAATCCTTATGAGATTAAGGTATTTTTAGGTAGATCTAAAAATACTTGTCTCTTGTGTCAAAAATATAAGATTCAAAATACGCACTACAAAGTTGCTAATCGTTTAATGCTCTATAATAGTAAATGGTCAACTGCTCTCTCGTATAAAAGGCTCCCTCAAATTCTGAAAGGAAAGATTCTGTAGGTTTTATTGAGAAAAAAGTTTAAAATCCTTATGAGATTAAGGTATTTTTAGGTAGATCTAAAAATACTTGTCTCTTGTGTCAAAAATATAAGATTCAAAATCCGCACTACAAAGTTGCTAATCGTTTAATGCTCTATAATAGTAAATGTCAACTGCTCTCTCGTATAAAAGGCTCCCTCAAATTTTGAAAGGAAAGATTCCGTAGGTTTTGATTGAAAAGTTTAATCCTTATGAGATTAAGGTATTTTTAGGTAGATCTAAAAATACTTGTCTCTTGTGTCAAAAATATAAGATTCAAAATCCGCACTACAAAGTTGCTAAGCGTTTAATGCGCTATAATAGTAAATGGTCAACTGCTCTCTCGTATAAAAGGCTCCCTCAAATTTTGAAAGGAAAGATTCTGTAGGTTTTGAGAAAAAAGTTTAAAATCCTTATGAGATTAAGGTATTTTTAGGTAGATCGAAAAATACTTGTCTCTTGTGTCAAAAATATAAGATTCAAAATCCGCAATACAAAGTTGCTAATCGTTTAATGATCTATAATAGTAAATGGTCAACTGCTCTCTCGTATAAAAGGCTCCCTCAAATTTTGAAAGGAAAGATTCTGTAGGTTTTATTGAAAAAAGTGTAAAATCCTTAGGAGATTAAGGTATTTTTAGGTAGATCTAAAAATACTTGTCTCTTGTGTCAAAAATATAAGATTCAAAATCCGCACTACAAAGTTGCTAATCGTTTAATGCTCTATAATAGTAAATGGTCAACTGCTCTCTCGTATAAAAGGCTCCCTCAAATTTTGAAAGGAAGATTCTGTAGGTTTTATTGAGAAAAAAGTTTAAAATCCTTATGAGATTAAGGTATTTTTAGGTAGATCTAAAAATACTTGTCTCTTGTCTCAAAAATATAAGATTCAAAATCCGCACTACAAAATTGCTAATAGATTAATGCTCCATAATAGTAAATGGTCAACAGCTCTCTCGTATAAAAGGCTCCCTCAAATTTTGAAAGGAAAGATTCTGTAGGTTTTGATTGAAAAAAGTTTAAAATCCTTATGAGATTAAGGTATTTTTAGGTAGATCTAAAAATACTTGTCTCTTGTGTCAAAAATATAAGATTCAAAATCCGCACTACAAAGTTGCTAATAGATTAATGCGCTATAATAGTAAATGGTCAACAGCTCTCTCGTATAAAAGGCTCCCTCAAATTTTGAAAGGAAAGATTCTGTAGGTTTTGATTGAAAAAAGTTTAAAATCCTATGAGATTAAGGTATTTTTAGGTAGATCTAAAAATACTTGTCTCTTGTGTCAAAAATATAAGATTCAAAATCCGCACTACAAAGTTGCTAATCGTTTAATGCGCTATAATAGTAAATGGTCAACTGCTCTCTCGTATAAAAGGCTCCCTCAAATTTTGAAAGGAAAGATTCTGTAGGTTTTGATTGAAAAAAGTTTAAAATCCTTATGAGATTAAGGTATTTTAGGTAGATCTAAAAATACTTGTATCTTGTGTCAAAAATATAAGATTCAAAATCCGCACTACAAAGTTGCTAATCGTTTAATGCTCTAGAATAGTAAATAGTCAAATGCTCTCTCATATAAAAGGCTCCCTCAAATTTTGAAAGGAAAGATTCTGTAGGTTTTATTGAAAAAAACTTTAAAATCCTTATGAGATTTATAAAAATTGAAGTAAAATTTGTAAATGCATAAATGTAATAATTATTTCATTAAATAAAATGTTCAACTAACTACTCCTTTAAATGACTTAGTTTTGGAATGGTGCTAAAATCTAATGTAAGATTGTTAAGAATTTTTATTCCATGTTCCGAAAACAACTTGTCTCTTCTTACATAAGATGCAAGTTCAAGAATGTCTTTACTTTTCTTTTACAACTCTTGGAACTTAGATCCAAGTAAAGCCTCGACTAATATGACAATTATAGAAAATATGTCCTGTCTCACATCACCATTAAAAATTTCCGGCAAATCTTAGGGATGCTAGTAAATGGTGGCTTGCATCTCAGGCACAAAACATCTCTAAGATATAAATGAGGAATACCTGTAATCAGTGAGAAATGTTTAGTGATAGTCACCTTGGAGTACTCTTATTGTCTTTGGGGTGATGAATCTGTGAACGATTCCTTATTGATGAAGCTCTTCAATCGCATCGATTAAACCTAAGATAAATTTAGCCTTTTAGTATTTGCTTTTAGTATTTTTTCGCTAAATAAGCTAGTGACTAATCATAGTCTCTCTACTTTAAATGAATACCGTCGTCACCCCAATAAATTGCTTAATACTTGTCTTAAAGTTTACACTTATTTTAATTTGATAAATGAGTAATTATTTTGAATTCATTCCAAAGATTTTGAAAAACACTATAGTCTTTTTCAAGATTTTTAAAAGCAATAACTTTCGTGGGTCCTTGAATTTATTGAAATTGATCAAGGCCTGATCTGACTAGGTTCTATTTCAAAGATAGGTTTTATATCTAATCAACCTCAAATTTTATGTATGGGTGCAATTGATTTATTTTTTCATGAATGAATAAGCTTGCTCTAGTTAGATTTATGTCAATGGGCTTTGATATTTGCGTGTTAATAATCATCACGCTACTATCCTCAGATTTCTAATGTAACCCTCCAATTATTGACTTGTTATTCGAGATTTGAATTGAGTTTAATTACGAAGTTTCATCTTCACTCTCTGAATTACAAAGTTTGCTAAGTTGTTCAGATGCTCTGGCTATTTGTGTCAAAATCTAAAAGAAAATTAATCAAAAATACTTACAATTTTTGAATAACCCATACTCAATAAAATTTCAGAGTCATGAGTGCCAAGGTGATTTAGCAGCTTATTTTTCGACTTAAATATTTATGTCAGGGAATTGTCGTCGCAAATGAGGCATCGGTACTTGCCTCCTATTTTAAGTTGCATAAATTTACCACTATCTCTTTTGTGAACTTTAATGTGTCTTTTGAGCACAGAAGGAGTATAAATCTATTTGCATAAATTGCACTATTAGAGAGTCTTAGGTTTTTTAAGTTTACTTTTGGCTCGACTGGACCTCCTCGCTTACCATTTAACATAAAAATTTATGTATTAGTCATCTCCCTTCTTAGCTTAATTGTGTACAGAAAGATCATTAAAATTTATGTCTTAGTAATTGGAGTTTGTTAAATATTTATGTCTTAAGAAATTTCACTTGAGTCGTCAATATCATAGTTTGAGGATAAGGATGAAGAATCTCTTCGCATATTTAATAACTATAATTTAATGATTCCTAATTAGTATATTAAAGCTAACATAAATTAAAATTATGGTTTAAATTAATCTATTATTATTTGCAAAATGTGACATAAATATATTCATGTCACTGTAACAAGACTAATTATGTATGTATAAAAATACATTTATGTATTAGAAGTTAATTAAGTGTTTTAATTAAAGATATTCCTTAATAAATTATGTCAAAAATCAGCGCAGTCTGCGCTGAAATAAAATCAGCGCAGACTGCGCTGAATTCATTCATACTTTTAGATTTTAAATTTTGTAAACACATAAATATAATTTATAAGATGTTTTCTTAATACATAAATAATGTCCTTATAGACTTAAGGTATGTTTGGGTGTAGTTAATTGAGCAATACATAAATGATTTAAGCCAATTAAATTTATTAATTTACTACCCTATTAAATTCAAACCAATTAGATTTGAATTAATTTTATTAAGGCACATAAATATTTAATACTAAGACATAATTATTATTATATAGAAACATGAATTACAATCTCGAGAACAATTATCAAAGTCTCAAGAACATAAATTTCAGAACTCTTGAGGGAATTCTCAATACTAAGTTTGATTGGTATAATCACTTAAAATATTCATGTAAACATAAATTATTTTTATGTTTTAGTGGGCTCTCACATGCCAGCATTGAAGAAAACAAGCATGAAATTTATAAAGGATGTCCTCTCATCCAAGAAAGAGCTACTCAAGTCCGCTGATGTTATTTATGTTAACGTCCCAAATTATCCTGAACTCACCGTCAGCAACATATTTAATTATGTAAGAGATGATCATCTGCTATTGAAATATCTGGGCATTTATGATGGAGTCACTGATCTTCCCGGCAAATAAAAGGCTCCCTCAAATTTTGAAAGGAAAGATTCTGTAGGTTTTGATTGAAAAAAGTTTAAAATCCTTATGAGATTAAGGTATTTTTAGGTAGATCTAAAAATACGTGTCTCTTGTGTCAAAAATATAAGATTCAAAATCCGCACTACAAAGTTGCTAATCGTTTAATGCTCTATAATAGTAAATGGTCAACTGCTCTCTCGTATAAAAGGCTCCCTCAAATTTTGAAAGGAAAGATTCTGTAGGTTTTGATTGAAAAAGTTTAAAATCCTTATGAGATTAAGGTATTTATAGGTAGATCTAAAAATACTTGTCTCTTGTGTCAAAAATATAAGATACAAAATCCGCACTACAAAGTTGCTAATCGTTTAATGCTCTATAATAGTAAATAGTCAACTGCTCTCTCGTATAAAAGACTCCCTCAAATTATGAAAGGAAAGATTCTGTAGGTTTTATTGAGAAAAAAGTTTAAAATCCTTATGAGATTAAGGTATTTTTAGGTAGATCTAAAAATACTTGTCTCTTGTGTCAAAAATATAAGATTCAAAATCCGCACTACAAAGTTGCTAATCGTTTAATGCTCTATAATAGTAAATGGTCAACTGCTCTCTCGTATAAAAGGCTCCCTCAAATTTTGAAAGGAAAGATTCTGTAGGTTTTGATTGAAAAAAGTGTAAAATCCTTATGAGATTAAGGTATTTTTAGGTAGATCTAAAAATACTTGTCTCTTGTGTCAAAAATATAAGATTCAAAATCCGCACTACAAAGTTGCTATGTCTTAATGCTCTATAATAGTAAATGGTCAACTGCTCTCTCGTATAAAAGGCTCCCTCAAATTTTGAAAGGAAAGATTCTGTAGGTTTTATTGATAAAAAAGTTTAAAATCCTTATGAGATTAAGGTATTTTTAGGTCGATCTAAAAATACTTGTCTCTTGTGTCAAAAATATAAGATTCAAAATCCGCAATACAAAGTTGCTAATCGTTTAATGATCTTTAATTGTAAATGGTCAACTGCTCTCTCGTATAAAAGGCTCCCTCAAATTTTGAAAGGAAAGATTCTGTAGGTTTTATTGAGAAAAAAGTTTAAAATCCTTAGGAGATTTAGGTATTTTTAGGTAGATCTAAAAATACTTGTCTCTTGTGTCAAAAATATAAGATTCAAAATCCGGACTACAAAGTTGCTAATCGTTTAATGCTCTATAATAGTAAATGGTCAACTGCTCTCTCGTATAAAAGGCTCCCTCAAATTTTGAAAGGAAAGATTCTGTAGGTTTTGATTGAAAAAAGTGTAAAATCCTTATGAGATTAAGGTATTTTTAGGTAGATCTAAAAATACTTGTCTCTTGTGTCAAAAATATAAGATTCAAAATCCGCACTACAAAGTTGCTAATCGTTTAATGCTCTATAATAGTAAATGGTCAACTGCTCTCTCGTATAAAAGGCTCCCTCAAATTTTGAAAGGAAAGATTCCGTAGGTTTTGATTGAAAAAAGTTTAAAATCCTTATGAGATTAAGGTATTTTTAGGTAGATCTAAAAATACTTGTCTCTTGTGTCAAAAATATAAGATTCAAAATCCGCACTACAAAGTTGCTAATAGATTAATGCTCTATAATAGTAAATGGTCAACAGCTCTCTCGTTTAAAAGGCTCCCTCAAATTTTGAAAGGAAAGATTCTGTAGGTTTTGATTGAAAAAAGTTTAAAATCCTTATGAGATTAAGGTATTTTTAGGTAGATCTAAAAATACTTGTCTCTTGTCTCAAAAATATAAGATTCAAAATCCGCACTACAAAGTTGCTAATCGTTTAATGCTCTATAATAGTAAATGGCCAACTGCTCTCTCGTATAAAAGGCTCCCTCAAATTTTGAAAGGAAAGATTCTGTAGGTTTTATTGATAAAAAAGTTTAAAATCCATATGAGATTAAGGTATTTTTCGGTAGATCTACAAATACTTGTCTCTTGTGTCAAAAATATAAGATTCAAAATCCGCACTACAAAGTTGCTAATCGTTTAATGCTCTATAATAGTAAATGGTCAACTGCTCTCTCGTATAAAAGGCTCCCTCAAATTTTGAAAGGAAAGATTCTGTAGGTTTTGATTGAAAAAAGTGTAAAATCCTTATGAGATTAAGGTATTTTTAGGTAGATCTAAAAATACTTGTCTCTTGTGTCAAAAATATAAGATTCAAAATCCGCACTACAAAGTTGCTAATCGTTTAATGCTCTATAATAGTAAATGGTCAACTGCTCTCTCGTATAAAAGGCTCCCTCAAATTTTGAAAGGAAAGATTCTGTAGGTTTTATTGAGAAAAAAGTTTAAAATCCTTATGAGATTAAGGTATTTTTAGGTAGATCTAAAAATACTTGTCTCTTGTGTCAAACATATAAGATTCAAAATCCGCACTACAAAGTTGCTAATCGTTTAATGCTCTATAATAGTAAATGGTCAACTGCTCTCTCGTATAAAAGGCTCCCTCAAATTTTGAAAGGAAAGATTCTGTAGGTTTTGATTGAAAAAAGTTTAAAATCCTTATGAGATCAAGGTATCTTTAGGTAGATTTAAAAATACTTGTATCTTGTGTCAAAAATATAAGATTCAAAATCCGCACTATAAAGTTGCTAATCGGTTAATGCTCTATAATAGTAAATGGTCAATTGCTCTCTCGTATAAAAGGCTACCTCAA